>JANHFX010013867.1:100417-125101 GCA_027560015.1 Chloroceryle amazona | reverse complement strand
TAAACTTCCCCTGGCAGAGCTTGAGCCCATGTCCCCTTGTCCTGTTGTGGGTTGCCTGGGAGAAGAGACCAACCCCCACCTGGCTATAACTTCCCTTCCCTATATGGAAGTGGCAAGAGGCGTGTTATAAAACAGAGGTAGGAATTTCATGGAATTATAACTCTAAAAATTACTATTTTCTTATAGGGGAAAAAAAGGAATATTTAATAGAAATATATTACCAATACTGTAAAAAACAGAGGCTGGAAGGCTTCTTTACCAGTCATTGAAACAGCAGGACAGGATTTTACTCTAAACTTTCATTTGGAAGTGGCAGGAACTTCACAGAGGACTGACATTTAAACTGAAGATTAAAAAAGAGAACTAATGTTCTCAAATTTAAAGGGCAACCTTTGGCAGAGTAAGAGAACTGACTTGGGATAGCCATCTGGAATGCAAACCTTCCTGGAATGAGAAAGCATAAGGTTAAAACAAAAGTCGTCCAAAGTCAAGATGAATTAGACCTTGCAAAGAAAATTGATATGAAAAGTTTTCTTAGCTTTATGCATAAATAGAAACAATAAGATATAGAGTTTAAAGCACCCAACCAAAGGAAAAAAAGGTGATATGATCTGTTTTCTAGTGAAGATGAGCTAAACAGTATATAATCTAGGATGACCTACAACCTAAATGCTTTCTTCAGTGTTCGGTAAGGTTGATGATTGTCATAGTACAGGATAGAACATGAAGCAAAACCAGAATAGCAACTTTTGCTGAAAGTTTGAAAATGAAAATGACCAGAAATTGAAAGCAAAATTGAAACACTTTAATAATTTCATAATAAGGATTTAGATAATCTCTCTTCATATGTACTAAAAACGGGCAAGATTTTAATATATATGGATATTAGCAAAAGCTATGGCATTACCAAATGTACAATCTCTGGTAGCTCATGCTAAACTGCTGACTAAATTTTTTGTGCATATTTTGAAGGTTTCCTTCAAGCTCAAGAAATAGATTTAAAAAGAAAATGGGTAATATTAAAAGATGTTTTATGAACTGTAGATTTTAGTTTTGGAATCTATTTTAGAAATTATTTTGATTAGAGAAATTAGGTGAAGCATATTTCAACTTTATGAATTTCAGTAGGTTATCTGATAAGATGCCACATGGGAAATAGAATCATAGATTAGAATCATAGAATACTCTGGGTTGGAAGGGACCTCCAAAGGTCATCTAGTCCAACCCCCCCCTGCAGTAAGTAGGGAAATGTCATAGTTAAACTAAAAATGATGGTCATTATCATGGGATGATGTGAAGAAACTGAAGAGGTGAAATGAACTATGCTGATGGGTGGGTAAGAGTAATGTTAGTGGTGATGCTTCTGAAGTTACACTTCGTCACTGACTTTTACACTTTAAAATTGCTAATATAACCAAGAGAAAGAGAACTATGAGAGAATAAGACTATCCTGATGACATAATATCAGAAATGGGATGAAACTTAAAAAGTGCAGTTTGTGAATGTGTTAAGATGTACCAGGGCATAAATATATGTGAGAAATAATGATGTGTAGGAAGGAAATATCAGACCATAAGGAATTTACTTGGAAATAGATAGGCTATTATGGTCACCCATATTCAATAAAGATGGCAAGAAACTGAAAAAACAGTGCAAAGAAAAGGATTTGGTGTCATCAGTGGACCAAAACTGTCTATAAAAGAGGAAACTAGCATAGTCTTAGTCATACAAAATGGTCCTGGGGAAAGATAAGACCATGATCTCTAACTTTAAAAAGTTAAGTTTCTGGGATGCTAAATTACCTAACTTAAAGGAGAATGCAAACATATGAGTATAACTCATCTCTGAATGTCAGGAGTTTGTCTCAGGGTTTCTTGATTCACCTTTCATAGGAACAGTGGAATAAAACACAAGGTTGTATTTAAGGAAGACTCAGTAATAAAAATAGAAAATATTTCTGTGACAAGTTTCTTCTGTTTGATGAAAAAGGTTTATAGGTTCCCCCCAGTCTTGTGTTTCTATATATTTGATGGGAATTTACTGGTACCACAGTAACAGATGTAAAGATCGAATTTATTATTCCTAGATGAGGCCTAGGTAGCATGGACAATGAAAAAATAATTTATTTGTTAAATTTCCTCAGCCCTGAATGGACCTTTGAAAGTTAGATTGAAATGCTGTGTATTTGTACTGCATAAATATATATATTGATTGACAACTGGCTGAACATGACCCAGCAGTGTGCCCTGGTGGTCAAGGATAATGGCATCCTGGCCTGTATCAAAAACAGTGTGTCCAGCAGGAGTAAAAGGTCCAGCGTGGAAGTGATTGTGCCCTGTACTCAGCACTGTTAAGGCTGCAGCTTGAGTATTGTATTCAATTTTGGGCACTGCAGTGTAAGAAAGACAGTATAAGAAAAGTGCTGGAGCAGGTCCAGAGAAGCACAACATAGGTGGTGAGGAGTCTGGAGAACATGTCTTATGAGGAGTGGCTGAGGGAACTGGGGTTGTTTAGTCTGGAGGAGGCTGAGGGGAGACCTTATTGCTCTCTACAGTTACCTGAAAGGAGGCTGTAGAGAGGTGGGTGTTGGTCTCTTCTCCCAAGTAACTAATGATAGGACAAGGGGGAATGGACTCAAGTTGCACTGGGGAAGGTTTAGATTGTACATTAGGAAAAAAAATCTATATTGAAAGAGTGGTGAGGCCTTGGACACTGCCCAGGGAGGTGGTGGAGTCACCATACCTGGAGGTGGTCAAAAAATGTGTACAAGTGGTGATTCGGGACATGGTTTAGTGGTGATGATAATGTTGAGTAGACAATTAGACTTCATGACCTTGAAGGTCTTTTCCAAACTTAATGATTTTGTGATTCTGTGATATGGCTGATTAATTACCTGATGTATTAATTTGACTTAGCGTTTTTGGGTGCTTGCATTTAATCAATAACATTGATTTTTAAACCATTGATGTTATTTGTAGATCAAAATGGAAAATAGCTTGCTATAAGATCTGTCAGTGTATGAATTTTATGGAGATCAATGAATATCAGGTACTCAGAAGTCCAAAGCATTTTATGTGGTTTTCTAGCTCTGAAAGGTATCACATGTAGCAATAGCACCATGTATTTTCAGAATTAAAATAAATACTGCAAAAAAGGTACAATACCATTAAAAGGGGGATTTTAGTATTCTACCCCAATATTGGTTTATTATATTACTATATTTATAAGTTTCTAATGAATAATCTTTTATTATTATTAATCTTATATGAAAAAGAATACCAAAAAATGTTAAATAGTATGGCAGTGGAATATTGAGATACGTTAGACACTGTATTGCTGCTTCCCCAGTAGGCAGATGATACGATGAAGAATTGTTGCGTAGATCCCTTTAAATGACTTGGGTCTTTCTATCGGGATTTCTGGTGTGTTGGGTTTTCTTTCTGTTGGTTTGGTGGTGGTGGTGGTGTGTGTGTGTCAGAGAGTGTTTTTATGTTTTTCTGAGTCCATTTTAATAGACTTAGTTATAATTATACATAGAAAAGCAATACCATATGTAAAGTAAGTACTGTATTTATCTTGAGAAGTAAGAAAAGAATACAGATGTGCTGCAGTACTCATCATACATTAAAATCATAAACTTAAATGATGACGATGTATAGCACTTGCATGAATCAAACTGATTATTTCTTACTGGCAAATGTATATGACTGGAATCTGATATACAAGAGGAATGTTCTTCTTAAAGAATCTAGTCCCATGTTCTTATTCACAGAGAGTTCATGTTATCTTAAGTACAGTTAGTAAGAACAGATAAAGAGAAATTGCAAAACGGAGAATATGGTTAACAAGTTGAAGGTGAAAGTCTGTGGAGGCTCAGGTCCTTAGCAAACAAACCAATTTTAAACTATTGGGACAATTCTTGTTCTCAGAGTTTTAAAAGACGGCCGGACATATATTTTTGCAGGAGCTGGTTTTACCTCCATTGACAGGACTATTATGCAATTCTAAACAGTGAGAAGACACCAGTTATTAAAAAAAAAAAACAAAAAACAAAAAAACAAACAAGACAAAATCTCTCTTCTTTTCTTTGCTTGTTCCAATTGCTTAGTCAGACTACCTGCTTGAACGTACTTTTATACTATTTAGATAATGATGAAATCCCCCTTTTTATTAATTTCTGTGAAAAAGCGGGATTGTGATACAGAAGAGTAATGTTTCCACTGAAAATAGAAAATTTCTATTGACAATAGAAATATCCTTTCTGATTAAATTCTGAATAATTTTCATATACTTTTGGAAAATATTGATATTGTCTGGTTAGTGGTTGATTTTTTTCTGCAATCTAGGAGTTTATGAAAAAGAAAGAACAGGGTGAAGGTGGGGAAAAATACACTGTAGGCTAAGACAATGCTAGCATATGTATTTTTGCTGTTTTAAGTGCCAGTAATTTGTTTGACAAATTAAGTTTTCTTCATATCTGTCTACTCTTTGGAACAGTTACAGACATTTAAAATTATTATCTGGAAGAGTATTGTTTAATTATATGCAGAAACAATTGCTTTTCAGTCAGAATGCTGGAGAAATCTATAGTACACTTCAAATCTAGGAGAGTTCCTGCTCATGAAAGGAACTGATAAGTGTTCACCTTTACTTTTTCCTTATATATTTCTGTGACACTCAACGTGACCAGTTTTACCGACTAGAATTTTGTCAGTGCAAACTCTCAAATGTGTAAATTAAGTGTATATGAAAGGGACGTGAGAGTCTTTGTAGGGTAGTATGTTTTTCTACTTTATATTCATTAAGGATGTAGCATAAAGGTAAAAGAAGTTTTGAATGGAGTTCTAATTAATTTCTCATCTTCAAAATGCTCGTAGAAATGAAGTAATTTTATCAAACAGCTATTTTACTCAAGTACTACTAACAATCCAGCTACTGCTTTAAAGTACAATTAATTGCAGCATAACCTGTGTTAAACCTTCAGTCCATGTCTCCTGAAGGACCGACCTATTTTAGGAAATGAAACAACATAAAAGAAGGACATATCTGCAGGGTTTTTCTGCTCTTCAAAGGCTGGTGGCTAAAAGGATAGGAACTGGAGGGATTGTATGCTAAGAAAATGTATTCTTCAACATAAGGATGTGTGAGAAGGTTAGGTAGATGTATCAGCACATCTATCAGCTGCTTAGACCACTCAGAGAGGTGACAAAGATTCACCCCATGTTATCTTATGCATTTAAATTGCTTATCGATGAAACCTTCAGAGATGATTTAATTCAAATTGGTGGGATGAACTTAAGCCAAAATCACTGCACAGTTTTTGTGTTCATTAAACAATACCAATGTTTTAGAGCTTTGTTTCCCTAAATTACAGCCAGAAGTTTTATCTGCTCAAAAGCAAAGATGAGAAAAACTAGAATCAGAATCATGCATCTATAAAACTCGGAGTGTTCAGGCCACATGGAAAACTCTAGAAAATATAGTGCATTTCTGTGAGATGATTACTTAAGTCTTCCTCACTTCAACATTTTCTTGTATGGCTTTTACAACATTACATTTTGTCTGGAATTGAGAACTCAGTAGACAATCTTTCTTCACCCATTTTTTTTATTTGCTTTGTTAATACTGTTTGATGCAAATGTTTTATAAAATAGACCTATTTATTTAAAATTAATTAAAAAAATTACTCTTGAAATCAGCTTAGCTTTGCAAATAATCTCTTTGGAAAATGCATATTTAGCAGGCACTCAGCTCAGACGGTATTTGAATCTTTCCTTGATGGTGTTCATCTAATTAAGTTAAATCACCCCCTAGAATTACTACTGGCATTATAATGCTACTAATGTAAATATAGCAGTTATAGAATAGTAGCCCTGTGTGCTTCTCTGGGAGAGTCCTGAGTGAAAAGGTGTACACTCAATTCCATTCCCAATCAATCATGATTAATATCAATTTAACATCTCTATGTATCCATCAGTATTTGCATAACCACAGAAATAAATTCTGAAGTAAGGGTTTAGTGCCTTTTTGCAAGGAGATCAAGACAGGGGTAGAATATATGTACTATCAATATGAAAATACTTAGAAGCAATTGGATTTTTTACTAATTTTCCAATACTCCTGAGATTCACAGCCCAATGAAGTAAGATGTAATTAACAGTCCTTGTATCCCTGTTTGACAAACCCCAATATTTTTTATTCTTAGCCAAAAGGAACTTAGTATTGAAAAAAATTATTGCATTTTTTATTTTTATTTTCTGGTCAAAGTAGCTCATATTTTGATTCTGCAATGTTTTGCAATTCTGCAAAAGTCTAGATCAACATATAACTCCAGAAAGGTGACGATTTCTGGTATTTCTGCAGCCATTGACTGTCTACTTAATAATCTTGCCTCATGATGCCTAATTTTCAGTCATATGCAGCTGGCTAGGAAGGATCTGTACTAGCTGACAATTCTTATGTAGAAAAAATGGATTATTTGTCTGTCTAAATCTTGATCCAAATATTCCTTGTGATATTTAAGTTTTGCAAATATAACAGAATCATTCAGATGCCTGCTAAACACGAGTGTTCTGTGACCTCTTCTGATTCATACTGATGATGAAATAGAAGACCAGAAGAAATATGAGATTTCTACATGACAGGATATTCCTACCCTGAAGAAGAAACATAGTTAAGAAAAGAGAGGTGTGGATATTGACCACCATCATGTAGCTGTCTATGATTTGGAATGGCCCTCCACAGTATATCACAAAATGCTAATTTGTTGATGACACATCTTTCCATTCAGGAAGGTGAGACGAGATAACAGGCAAACCTACCCACAGACTACTACGGCTTCAGCTAAAAGAGCTGTATAGAGGGAGGAGAAGTGGCACTGTCCCTAGAGCCAGTTCTACAGACATTTTGCTAATGATGGTTGACTCTTGCAAACTAACAGATGTATGCTGAGAAAATTTCTTACACAACTGTAAGTTATGGTGTATGTGTGTATGCATATGTATGCTGAAGAACAGCACTATATATATTACTGAAGTTTGCTCAAGATGAAAGTCAAGAAGAAACTTGTGTTTTTCTAGTATAGGAAAACATTTATTTATTAATCTTGGGCCTTAAACACATATTTTTAGTCTTGCTTGTAAACCTACCAGAAGTTCAAGTAAACTACACAAGCCAGTAAGAAAGTGTGTACCTGGAGCAGAACTAGTCTTTGTCTTAAAAAGAAGCAAAATCAGATGTCCTCAACGTCATCTAGACAGCAAGGTTTTTTAAATAACTGGTTCTGAGGGAAAGACATTTTCAGTACAAACATTTCCAATGTAAAATTCAAACAGTCACAGTGCATAATGAATAGAGAAGAACTGGGCAGACTGGTACTACCCATTCTTGCCTGAGGCTTTCATGGCCACAGGGAAATCCTGCCATACACCAGCTATTCCTTGACTTGCGAAGACAGAGGTGGTGAAGGAGAAAAACAAGAAGATAAGAGACTAGAGTCAGTGGAAGTTTATTTTAAACTTACAAAAGTTTAATAAAGAAATACTTCTTTTTAGAAAATAAATAATTAAAACATATCACTCTGTTCATGGATCTTAATTCTACAGTGGCCTGAATGTTAATATGATAATATGTAACTTAATTATACTTCTGTTTTTGTCATTATTGATATTATAGAAGTACTTCATATTTAGATATAGATCTAGGAAGCTATAGAAATTGAAAATAATTTTAAGCTTAACAAAAATTGGCTAGTAAATGAGTACCTCCTCCTTTTTGTCTTTAGACTCTTAAGTAATCTTAAAACACTGTATTTAGTAAAACTGAAAAATTTTTTTCATATCTGGTATCTAGGTAATAGGAAATATGTGGAAAAACGAAAACAAGACAACCCAAGGCCTGAAGAGAAGGGCAAATTATGAATTATATTAAAGTTTTTGATCTCTTTGTATTCTAATTTGTTTACATTTATGATCATGAGAATTAAACAGAAGAGGAAAATACCAAGTCTATTTCTCCCTAGAAAAATACATCTGATTTGTACCCCCCCCCCTTCTCCTCATATATACACTGTCCTTAATTCTTTCTGTGTCAATAATTCCTAAGGATATTTATAAAAAAAACAGGGGTTAATCAAGATGCAGTTCTGCCTGGAACCAAATAAGTGTGAAGATCAAAGGGCAGTAAATCTTAGGTCCTTATATCTAAGCTAATATGGTATGTAAGTCTTTCATCTTCAGAAGAAATTACAAAACACATAACATCAACAACACAAGTGTCCCATGGCAGCATAGAATATTTCCCATCATTTGCTATACAAAGAACTAAAGGATGGCTGTTAGTAAACACAATGCTGCATTGTGGAAAAAAAAATAAATTAGCTTTTAGCATATCCCTTTCCAGTCCTCTGACAGCAGGTGGGTGAGGGAGAGCTTATGTCAGTATACTCTTCCATCAGGGAAAGGCAACTCCCATGTGCTGGTCAGAATTGCTGGATACTCAAACCAAAATTAATGTGTAAGAAAGTATTCTTGTTTGGGGACAGCTAGGTCTTCAAAAAGCTTTCTTGCCTTATCCCTTACCATATCCCTTACTAAAATATAATTATTATACGGCTGACAGAAACACATTCTCAGTTTTCTCTTTTACTTTGCTTTTTGAGTAGTGAGGAGAGAAGAAAAAGAACAGAGGCAGGACAGCAAGCAAGTGCACAGAAATTAAAGAAGGAAGCAAGTGCACAGAAATGAAAGAAGGCAGATTAAAATTGTTGAAGATTTGGCTTTGGTTTTGGCTTTCTACAATGCTGACATATAAAAATGAGTGAATGGGTGCTATTTAAGGTTGTACAGTGGTAGTACACAAGCCCCATTAAAGAACAAGTTTTCATTTTATTGGGTGTAAAAGGATTAGGTTATAGGGTGAGAAAGTCTATAACCCAAGTCATTTAAAATATATTTTTAGTGCGGCTAGTTAAAAGCAGTCTTTGTATCTTGCAAAGCAGAGTCATAGCTCAATGAATGTAGGTGTGTTCAGTTACCAACATGGTTGCACTTGACAAAGGTTTCAGATTTTTGGTGTATTGGTTTTCTTTCAGATAGCAATATGGGCAATTTTAAGTAAAGTTTTCTGGGGCAGCACCTGCTTGGATCTCAGTTTGTAAAAGCACAAAATGAGCTTTATATAATCTGAAGTAGGAAGGAATAGAGTGTTTGCAGATAGCAAATGATCACTACCATGATTTTAGATAATAGTTTTAATATTAGGATTTAATATAATTATCCTATTTTTTTGAAATACTGCATTTTTATTTCCTGTAGTATCTAATCTTTTCTTCAGGCACAATTTTTTATTAACTCTTCCTCTAATCCCAGAATCTACTTTTGGCAAATACACAGCAATGTATTCACCTCTTCTGTATTTTTTTTGCATTTAAAAGGACTCTCTGTGTTTTGATAGGAAAAGACAAATGGATTTTTTTTTCCCATCTGGGAAATTCAAGAAGCACGATTTAATTTGTCTTTTTTTTTTCATGGGCTGTCTTCATTCAATGATCCTGAATTGGACTGTGAGCAATCTCTAAAGTACTTAATATCACTAATCATTTTCATTTTCATTTTAAGCATTCTTTGCATGCAGTACTCCAGTTTATCAAGTTAACAATTTTCATAGAGAAGTCTTCAAGATTTTTCTCCACACTGGAGAGGATAAACTACATAAAATCAATTTGTGAGTTCTCCACTGCGAGACTGCCATTATATTTTCAAGAGAAAGTTCTAGGAGCTGAGAAAAATTATTAACATGGGAATGACAGAGAGAACAAGGAATGCATATCCAACGTATATAAAATATTCCATATGTGGTAAGGACACAAAGATGATGAAAAGTAGATGTGGAAGGCCAACATAGTCTCTACAAGAAAAGAAAAAAGAACGAACAGGAAGAGAATTTCTCTAGTAACGTCTTCCCTGCTAGAGGAAACTGTACTGGTAAAAGCCACTACCTAAAAGCCATCAAGACCTCACTACCTCTTGGAAGAGATAGAACACTGTCTCTTTGTTACTGCATTCACCACATTTCATCCTGTTCAGAACTTCAGACTCAGCAGTTGCATGTGAAGTATTATCTTTAATAAGGAATAGAGTTAAGCAAGCAAGAATTTTAAAGACCAGTGTGTATTTCCTGAGAAGATTGTGGCTGCAAGGTGGGTTCTATTTTTTTTGTGTGGATTGCTAGAGGGCAAAAGCAATAGCCTGTAAGTTGTGGAAGGCAGAAATAGGTAGAAGGTAGATGTAGACAGAAAGCGGCATATAAGCCTTATGCGAAATGTATCTTAAGTCCTTCATAACTGCCACTGAAAACCTGAGAGAAGCTTTGTTGTTATATAAGTGATGGTAACATATATAGAAGATATTTCTTGTCCAGGGTTCTTTTTCTCCTGTGCAAGGGTATCTTTATTATCCTGGTTGAGGAAAAATGTTGAGGATTCCTCTGTAAACTTCTGCCAAATCCATTGCTGCTTTACTGAATGGGAAGTGTCTTATTACTGTGTTGACAAGGTAATCCATGCTGCAAAAAGGCTCACTGGCAGACAGTTTTTCTGTCTTGATTTGGAAACTGTTCTGGAAGGAGAGTGTGGATTTGTGGATTCTTGACAGTGTAAGTTGTTGTCGTGAGGCATGGATGAATTAGTGACTTTTCTAGTGCAACAAAAACATTTTTTTTTCTGTATAACTTCCCCTTGAGGCCCAAGGCAGCTTCAAACTCCCTTGACTAGGTTCCCCAGAATATCCTGAGTTGAGCCTAGAATGCAGCAGGACACTGAGTAAAGTGAGCTGCAACAGAGACCATTAGTCTTGTCTTGGTTTAAATCCTTGCCTTTCTTTGAGGTGCTTACTATACTATGCTTTTTGCTAGACATTATTGTGAATGATAGCAAGAGTTTGGCAGGTCTTCTGCAGAGGACGATAAAGCTGGTTTTATTAGGTGTGCTTGATGTAAGATCCACTGAGGGCAGGTCAAATTCTAGAAGAGTCTTTGCTGGGTGTATTATATGACTGGTAAAATAAGTGTGTCCAAGTGTAACTTGGGCTTATCGCAAATTGGGTATATGTGACTTAAATGTTCTTGAAGCCTTGCTGTATTGATTCAATGGAGTGAGTCCTCTAGCCTCATACCCCCTCACTAAACAGAACGGGAGAGTCATTTAATATCCTGGTGTAGACACACCTGTATTTCCTAGGTTTTTTTAAAGTATATTTATGTTTCTTTATGTCACCATAAGCCAGCAGTGATCTATTGTGAGACCATAAAGAGGGTCTGGGAATTTCCAGTGCTCTCCTTTGCTTTCTGCAGATGTACAATATCTCTGTAGGAGTGTGATGGGGAAGAAATGTTTTCTGTGTTTAGTCCTGTACTTTCCAATATTTTTTTCAGCCTGCAGTCTATGCTGTCTGTGTATAACAGTCCTCAAAAAAAAAAAAACAAACCCAAAACAAGCTAAAATGCAGTGTTCAAGGATGTTCATTACACAGCATACTCATTTTACAAGCAAACGCAGTGTGATGTCAGTAAAAAAACCAACATGTTTAAGTTTTGCTTGGTTGTAGTGAGATGTTGGAAGAGGAGTTTCTCTTGCTTTGAATTAGAGATTTCACAGGGGGATTTTTCTTGATTAATTAAGACAGCTACAATACTTTCACATAAATTATTCATCAATTAAGTGGAAACTTACAAGATGCAGACATCTGGCCTATTATTCATGAGGGTACAGTAGTAGGTATACACAGTGAATTTTGGATGGTATGTTCCCTGCTTAACAAACTGACTTCATTCTGCAAACAGAATGTGTTTTAAGTTCACTTTCATTTTTTTTTTAATTTTGGTTTTGAATATATTACTGCTTCATTAGAAAATCTGCTTATCTAAATGAAGTGGACAAGTTTAGTAAAGGTACTTCTCAGACAAATACATTTATCAATACTGGTTTAGTTTTATATCCAGTGCCGCCTTTACATATATTAATATATAACTTTTTTAGGTTTTGCCTAGTGCTTATGCTTCATTTTTTTTTCTATTCTGTTTTGTTTACAGAACACTTCTATCACTGTTTCCCAATTTTTTAGTATTTGGTACCAGTACCATTCTATTAATTTCACAAGCTTTTTAGTCTAAAGAAAATAAACCATGACTTTATTACTTCTGTGCATGTATTGGGCCTGACTGAGCTGAAGTTAATTTAATAGTGCTTTGCACTGAGAGCTGGAAAGGTGCTGGTGACACCCCTGTGTTGTGGCTGCTGCTGGGCAGGGCTCGCACAGCACCAAAGCTGGTTTTCCAACATTCCCCCCACAGTGGTGTGGGGTGGACAAGAGCTTGGGAGGGGACACAACTGGGACAGCTGAACCAAACTGACCAAAGAGATATTCCATACCATATGATGTCAGCTCAACAATAAAATCTAGGAAAAGGGGTGGGGGGGCATTCACTTGTCCTCTGGAGAAAACGCTATGTGTTTGGAGCGAGGCTTCTTGGGAGAGTGGACAGATATTTCCTGCTGATGGGAAGTAGAGAATAAATTTTGTTTTCTTTTGATTAGCATGTACAGCCTTGCTTCGCTTTTCATTAAACTGCCTTAAGCTATCAGCTTCATTTTCTTTCCCCTAGTCCAGCTGAGAGGAGGGGGGGGCAGGAAGTGATAGAGCAGCTTGGTGGGCACCTGGTATCCATCCAAGGTCAAACCACCACAGTGCAGTTTTACACTTTGTGACATTCTGGTCACAATGATACAAGTTGTAATTCTAATTGTTATTTATTTGTGGATAATATCATAACAGCTATCAATCTGGAATTTAAGTTTCTGTAGGTTGAATTTTGATTTGATTCCTGAATCTGTGAAATCTGCTCTGGAAAACAGCTCCTAGCAACACCCATATCTTTGATAATGCTATTTGAGATGCAAGATCTTATTTTAGCTTTTAGAGAGGCTCCTAATCCCTCTAATGCACCAGTAGGAATAAATGATTTTCAGATGTGCCAGCAAAAGCGTTTTCATTTATATTGTGTTCTTATGAAATCACTTGCTAAACTTCATAGTATTGAAGGAGATTAGACATACAAAAATAAATTTCAGTGGGCTCTGTGTTTTTCTTTAATTTCCTTAAATACTTGTTCTTTGTGCAACTTGACATAAGATAAAATTCATCTTGGCAAATTTGCCTATTGCTTATGTTGCATGTAATTCCACTTCTAATACTATTTTGAGTGTGTAAGAAAGACTAGAATATGAGCATCTGCAGCAGATACATTCACATTCTTTCCTTGCACTCAAGATCTTATCTCGCTCTCTGCTTTGGGTATGAAATGATGATACTTCTAGCCTCAGGTCACAGATGTGTAGTGTGTTATACCTTCATGAGGATTCCTTTGAGACCTCAATCCTCACAAATTTTTTAGTTGCCTGTATTAATCTTTCAGTGCAATGCTAAAACTAG
The DNA here is from genome assembly GCA_027560015.1 of Chloroceryle amazona. Lineage (NCBI taxonomy): Eukaryota > Metazoa > Chordata > Aves > Coraciiformes > Cerylidae > Chloroceryle > Chloroceryle amazona. The sequence goes on along the minus strand of JANHFX010013867.1, from coordinate 111,614 downwards.
GCTGTTGGTTTCATGTTGTAGCTGGTAAAATGCATTTGCTACAGATTTGATCTTTGTCTCATAAACTAGTTGAAAGAGCTTGTCTCTTCTCTCATATGGTTACAATAAAATGAAATACAATGGAATTTTAAAAAATTAATCCTGAAGTTATATAGTATATACGCACAATATAAGATAAGTTTTTATTTTGTTGAAATCAAGAGAGTTTATGCATCAACACAGTTCCCTGGAACCGATACCCTTCTTTGAGGTACAGTATACCTTCATTTCACCAGCTACACTTGCTTTTTGGAACTCTTATCTAGGCAGAATATGAGGACTTTGAACACCTGTCAGAGATTTCCACATACCCGGAGAAATGTCCCTTTGGATGCTTCCAAACTGCCGCATGTGTGTTGTAACTGTGGTTGTTCCTGCACAGTAAATCTAGCTGATTCAAGACACAAATAGATCTGTGGCTTAGCCCATATTGTGGAAATGGAAACCCTATTTTTTCTTTAGTGAGATCAAAGAAAACTTATCACTTGGACCACTTGGCTTATGGAGCAGCCTTAATTAAGTTAAACTAAGCTAACCTAAGCTAAAATATGCTAACTAAACTGAAAAAGCGAAGCAGATAGACCCGTTTTCAAATGTACAATCTAGTCTTTGTGTTGCTGACATGAAAATAAATTTTGGATTTCAGTGGATTTTTTGCATGCAATAAATTGCCTTGATGATAACTTAGATGGAACATTTTGCTGTCAGGATGCTGCAGTGGTGGGGGTCACTCAAGGTCTGCCAGGGAATCCTGGCAGCCAGGGCCCAGCTCACTGCTCCAGCCATGAGTGGGGCACTGAGGGCAGCCTCACTGATGATTATCAAGCACCTCTCTGGGGTTGGGCCAAGGTTTGGGTCATCTGGGCTTGGTGGGGCCCATGGCCAGGCAGGGAAGGGCTGTGATCACTTAAGTAGCTGTGAATTCCATTTTTTGGCTTAGTATTAAAAGAAATGTATTCCTAAAAATGCATTATATACACTGCCCCCCCCTTGTGATTTAAACCTCTTTTTTCTCTTTAAATTTCATTCTGTTGTGGAATAGATTTCTAAAGCATACAAACTAGAAGATAAATTCAATAGAATTTGTTCTTTGTATTTCTTTATTTTCTTGTTGCCTTGCATCAGTCATGAGAATCTGGCCAGAACTTTGAAGTCCTTAGGAAACTTTAGGAAACTGTATTTTCTTCTGATTTTCCTTAATATGAAGAAGCTGAAATGTATTCCACTCTGCAAAACATCTTATTACAGAATTTAGCTCTTGCTAAATTTAGTAGTTGCTTTGTACTTTGTGCTGATCTTTTAAAGGTTTGAAGTTACATAGAGTAATCAGACCAACTAGGTCTGTAATACACACAGAATGAATGCTCATTTATTTATTCTTAGTCTCTGTTGGCTAGCAGAACAAATTCTGCAAAACTGTGAAGTTTCCAAATCAGCTTGACATTTCTCATTGCAACCTGTGCTGCTTTTGGCTGAGATGGAGTTAATTTTCTTTGTATTAGCCAGTATGGGCTATGTTTTGGATTTATGCTGGAAACAGTGTTGATAATACAGGGATGTTTTTGTTGGTGTTGAACAGTGCTTACACAGAGTCAAGGCCTTTTCCACTTCTCACGTCAACCCATCAGTGAGTAGACTGGGGGTGCACAAGACTTAACTAACTAGGGATAGGATGAGAGGAAATGAGCTTAAGTTGTGCCAGGGGAGGCTTAGATTGGATATTATGAAAAAAATTTATACCGAAAGAGTGGTGAGGCAGTGGAATAGACTGCCCAGGGAGATGGTGGAATTGCCATCCCTGAAGGTGTTCAGAAAATGTGGAAATGTGGCACTTCAGAGCATAGTTTAGCGGTCATTATAATCTTGGGTAGATGGTTGGACTTGACGATCTTGGAGGCCTTTTCCAGCCTTAATGATTCTGTGATTCTAAGTCAGCCAAGACAGCTGACCTCAACTGACGAAAGGCATATTGCATACCATGTGACATCATGTTTAGTATATACAATTGGGGGAAGAGTAAAGAGGGGATGTTCAGAGTGATGGCATTTTAATTCCCAAGTAATCATTATACGTGACAGAGCCCAGCCTTTCTGGAGATGGCTGAACACCTGCCTGCCTATGGGAAGTGGTGAATGAATTCCTTGGTTTACTTTGCTTGCATGTGTGGCTTTTACTTTACCTAATAAATTGTCTTTATCTCTGCCCATGAGTTTTCTCACTGTTACTCTTCTGATTCTCTCCACATTCCACTGGGGAGGAGTGAATGAGTGTCTGTGTGGGGCTTAGTTGCTGGTGGGGGTTAAACCATGACACAGCCCTAGGAAAAAAAATCCCAGTTCACTAATTGCCAATAGCACCCTGTGAATATTATAAAATTACTATTTCCTGGCAGGTGTTCTGTAGGGATGTTCATAAATACAAATAATGAATACTAGGCTGCATAGATAATATGCTATTCACATGCCAAAATATCACTGACTGAATTAAAAACTATTCCTATGGTAAATGCTAAAGTAAATAGATGAAAGAGGTATGGAGATCTGCTCTGTAATGGCTGATGATGGATGGATAATGATAAGGTAGTAACAGACAACTAAGGGAAACAAGAACCAAGATATTTGATTTTATTTTTGCTTGTCAGTTTGCCCCTTGCTAAAAAGGAAGCATAACACAAAAGGGGATATAAAGGGTGGGAGGTCATCAATGAAATGAACATTGCAGACTCCAGGCTCTGCAAAATAGGATAACATTCTTCTATTGATTTCCTACATGGTCAGGAAGCAATTGAGAACTGGGGAGGGAAGTCCTACAGGAAAAAAGGACTTACAGAGTCTGGAAACGCTCTGTTGAAATAGTGGTTTGCTGAAATAAATAACAAACACAAGTCTGCATTAAACTTTCATTTACTGTCACAGACAGCATACACTTGTGGGTTTCTTCTTGATACCACAGATAATCTATTAGAAAACAGCACTATAATTACCCTGAAATTTCTGCTCATTAGTGTATCTCTCTTTTTTCCCCTCCTAGCCTCCTGGTAAAAACTGTGAATGCGGTCATCCCAGTATGAAGCCTGAATTTGAATGTCAGGACCTTTATATATCCTTGGTCTCAAGTTCCTGTTTGTGTTGATACTGTCCCAATCAGAGTGACTTCTACTGTCAAGTGCTGAGTAGAAACACTGTCAGAAACTCAGAGACTTGTCAATGAATATTGATTCCAGTAATATTAATTGAAATTCATTCTTTTCCTCCATATGCATATGTGACAAATGGCACGTGAAGATGCTTTTTGATTTTCTTGGTGTTACGCATTATAGGGAGTAAGAGCGCTCAGTTATTTAAAGCGTGGGGGTTTTTTTTATTGTTTGTTTGTTTTTGTTTTGGTGTTTTTGTTTTGTTTTGAGAAAGTACGCATTATACCTTAGGTTAAAGCTTATATTCTTTTCACAAGTATGCTACCCAGCACAACTAACTTGACTAGGCACTAAAGAAGACTGCAGTTGCTCTCCTTTTGTGTGTTGACTGACAGCTGAATTACCCTGTTGTTGTCATTGAGTATTTAGGATAGTAAGTGACAGATGTTTTTCTGCTTTCCCCATAAGGGAGAACTCCAGAACAAATAATAGTGTATTCTCCGGTGTATAGGTCAATATAATTATAGATGCCTACTTATACAGATAAGTAGGTAAGATGCCTACATATCTGTATAAATAGAAGAGTCATTCATTCTTTACAGCATCTTGTCCTCTCACCTTAGATGAAGCCTTTGCAGATAGGCAAAGCAGGAAAAGACTTGCTGATTCTGAGCAGCTTCTGTGAGGGAAGAGCTCTTTCCTGGATGGGCATGATTGTCCCCTGAAAAGGGTTTAAACAGTCTGCTCTGACAACATCATAGTAATCTGTGTTACTATTTCTCTTTGTTAATCTGGGGGTTTAAGAGAAGCCAAGTGATTCACTAATTACTCTTTTGAGTAATACAGAACTCTAGTTAGAAAAAATGTTGCATTTCAGTGATAGGGTGAGGACCTGGACTATGCAGTAACCTAGGAGAGTATATAAGGAACAACTGCTTCTGTAAAGTTGTCATCTACATTACAAAGTGTTTGAAAAGTTCTATTGTACAACCTGGATAACATGCTTGTAACAAAGGAAATTAAATGTGGTTTGGATAAAGACACACATTTTCACTGTCTGTGTTACATGAATCACACACGCTTGGCAACTTGTTGAATGTTCAGAAGGAAGATACTAGTTCCAGTATGCCTCAACTCCCAGAACAAGATATGACTTGATGGGGATAGTGATTTCCTCAGTAATGCAACAGAAGTAACTATCAGGAGGTCTAAACCTCGTAAGTGCTCAATCTTGTATACATCTGGCAGTATTAAAAATATAAATAACAAAGGTCAGTTTAAAGACAGTTACTTTCTCTTTGTGATACCCTTGGCATATTTTAAAAACCTATTATTCCTTGTGCCTCATCTTAATCATCTTTTGATGACTAAGGTTGCAAAAACATTAACAGCTTTCCACTGGGGATGTGGCACTTTTAAATAGGTTTAGCTCCTTAGTGTTTAGTAGGTTGCGTTGGACTTCTTTGGATAGATGAAAAAGACAATATTTAGGCATTACTTTTGGTAACTTTCACCTGGTTAAACTCAAGACAAAAGTGCTTATTGTTCTCTGATATTCTTCATGTTGGGAAGAGGCTTTGAAGATGTTGATACCATTGAGGATTTACCCTCTCAGGGTTGTCTTTTTCCTATGTCATCTTCAGAAAGAGACCAGGAAATCTGAAGACTAATACAGTAGGGACTGGCTGTTCATTGTGGTGTTTTTCAAAACTTCCAAAGATATTTACTTATGCTTAAATATTAAGCACCCGACATTAACAAAAAAAATGTATCTTTCCTAAACTAAACGTATGAATTAAAGAGAATTTAAGGTAATTTGTAGGGACAGTTACAGGTTATCCACATGCGCACAATATGTATTATTTAATGTATATTTTATGTTGCATCTTTCTATTTTGTTTTATATAACTTAGGTCTTATACATTCAAGATAAAAGGAAAGGCAGTGCATCAGTTGAAAATTCCATGAAGTTACAGATTAAAAAAATTATATACTTCAGAGTATGAATGAGGACACTTTTCTATTTTGAGTTTCTTTTAAAAGAGCACAATATATAATTATAATCAGTTGATTGGCAGTCGTTCAGTATGGTGATTTTAAAATGTTATACAATTTGTTCTACAATCTTTTCAGAGTTACATGCCTGCTAATTTTAAAGAATGATAAAGTTTGAGACATTATACTTTAGGGATTTGAATAGTTAAAAATCACATTAATTTCCATTTTAACTTGAATGTTAGCCTTTAAGTATGAGTGATGCAAAAAAGTCTAACACATAATGTTGGGAATATATCTACAAGGAGTTTGGTCCAGGCATATTTATGCAGATTATTTCCAGTCAATTTTTACTTGCTGGACTGAGAAATAGATTTGCATCCTGAAAGCAAACATCTGTGGTCTATTGAACCTTTTTATCTGTGTATGTGGATTTCTACCCATTATATGGGACAGAAGAGGTAAGAACTGACATGTAAAAATTAGAGTCAATTTTATTCAACTAAAACAAAAGTTTGCATATCCTGCTTTAGAAAAGATTGCTATATAATTTATGGCAGGCTTCACATTGTGTTATCTGTGCAAACTTCATGTTTCATAAAACTGATTACCTGCCTAATTTTTCCACTCTGTTAAAGATCAGAATTTGGTGTTTTATAAATGCTTCTATTTATTTCCTGCTGCTGAGAATTTGTCTCCTGCTATTGATCTTGAGTGGTTCAATTTTATATTAACACGGTTTCTTCCTTTGTTTTTCAGTAGTTCTCAGTTGTTTGGGTGTTGCTTTTTGTTTTGTTTCTTTTGTTTTGTTTTTTTTGTTAGGGGTTGTTGGGTTTTTTTTGTATGTGTGTCTTGTTTTGTTGTTGTTTGGGTTTTTTTTTTGGTTATTTATTTTTTTTTAGAAGTAAAAAAAACCCATGCCAAATTCTGTAATATTTCAAAACCTAGTTTGTAATCTACAAATGAAGTAACATGGATTGTTTCTGTGGGTTATTTTCACTGCCCTTGCAGCACTTCTAAAACAGCTCAACCTCTCTTTTCTATTATTAGTTCCCAGTATACACTTTGTTCTAGTGACATTTTTTAAGGACCTTTTGTGCCCTTAGCTATGTTAGGCATAATATTTATCAGCTTAATTCTAGAGAAAACCACTTAGGTCCTTTGGCTTCAGGAAAGCAAGTTTTGTGATTGATCACCAAATTGCAAAGCAATACCTGTGTAACAGCAACCATATTCCAAATATTTCACCTTACCTTACAAAGTCTAAATGAAAACTGTAGATGCCAGTCCTTGGGCCATTAAATGTTTCAAATGCTTCTACCTTTAGCTCCCCTACCTAACCTGACATTTTGGGTTTTCTTACTGTTATCTGAAGATTTGTCTCTGTAACTGTTGGAGTATTTACATAGCACTGTTTGCTTACAGCAGTCTTTAGATCTCTGACCTCCTTGAGGGTTACCTTAAGAAATAAATTACACAGACTCCCTAAGATGACATTTCTGCTGTTAAACAACTCCTTTAATCATAGTGAGATTTGACTAGCTTACTTTCAGAGAAATCAAAGCTGTTCCAGCATCATTTTGTCTCCTTGACCTGTTCTTTCATTCTAAAATTATTTTTTTTTTTTCTTTGTATACAGGCAACTTTAATTGTAGCATCTCACAAACTGCTGTACAGGAGCTAGTACCAATGCCACCATAGCAATGAAGTTACTAGGAATGCAGAGGTCACCCCTGTTTTTTGTTCAAGTGTGCAGATAATGATCTTTAATGAGAAAATTATAATCTCATACCCAAGGTCTCAAAAAATCCCATCTAAAGGGAGAACTTCCTTGAAGACTTGAATGACTGGCTGGTAAGGATAGTCTTTTATTTTTTTTAAGGAAGTTATCAAGTCGTTGAATTCCAAACAACTTCTTTTGTGCTTTGTAAGGAAGGCTTCTGATTTGATGATCATTGACAATAATATAAATCAAAAATATTTCTGCTAATATAGATGGAAGATAACTGGTATAAAAAATGAAGGAAGAGAGCTGTGAAGATGCAGGCAGCTAAAGCATAATTCCTTTCAGTTTATGCTCTGTTTTCCTTTCTTATTCGTACTGAAAATGGAGTAAATGATCTTTGGATCATTTTCCTTCATTGATTCTCATCAAATTTTGACACTGGACAGGAATAGAAGAGCTGCTGGTTTCAAGGAATGTTTCTCTGTGTATACAGAGACTCAGTACATAGCAAAGTAATGCAGTTGGGTAATGCAATGGAAATGCCACAAAATAAGGCAGAGCAAAGTAATTTCTCCCCCCACCTAGTTCTGACTTCCTTTCAGTGTACTACTTCTCTTGCTCTTCAATCTTACCTTGAAACCTAACTTTTTTTGCTTTATGGTCAACAGTTCAATCAGCTTTATTCTGTAATTCATCAGAACAAGACCAGTGTTTTGAAATTAATGTTCAAGCTTTTGGCAAGGTGCTGGCAGTGAGAGGAATGCAGGGATGGCCTCCATGAAAAGAGGCCAGGGACTTTCTGCCTGCGGAATGCAGCTGGCTCCAGATAGTTTCACAACAGACCCACCACAGGACACAGTCAAGCCAATCTAAAAAGTCAGTGGTGTCTACTTAATCTTTGACACCAACACCGGGCAAGAAGGGAGGAATTGCTCCATGTGCTGGAGCAGGTATTCCCTGCATCCTGTGGAGCTGCCAGAACTGGGTGATGTACCTTGACAGAACTGTGGTGTGTGGAGGGCTCAAACCTCATCAGATTTATCCTGAAGGACTGTGGCCTGCAGAGAGGACTGATGCTGGAGCAGGGGAAAAGAGTTATGTGGAGGGAGTGGTAGAGAGGAGCTGTTACATGCCAATCACAACACTCCCATTACCCATCCCTTTGTGCTGCTTGGGGTGTTGGTGGAAGGAAAGAAGTGAAGCTGACCCTGGGATGAAGTGGACGTGTGGAGAAGATGTAATTTTAATTTGGTTTTGTTTCTTACCATCCAACTTTATTTTAATTGGTAATAAATTAATATTGTCCAAGTTTAGTCTGTTTTGTCCATGATGTTAATTATTAAATTACCTTCTGGTCTTTATCTTGACCCCTGAGGTTTTGCATCTTCCCCTGCCCTGTTGAGGAAGGGTAGTGAGACAGTGGTTGGGTGGATGCCTGACAGCTGGCTAGGGTCAACCTACCACAGAACTATAATCTAACTTGTCTTTAACTCTTGTGTTCTTAATAACTATTTAAATATAACAGCAGCATGGTATTACTTGGAAAAATACATGCAAATGTCTGCGTAAACATGTAAAGGAATATTTAAATTTTTCAGTCTATAGTAAATAGTTAAAACTGTACACTGAAATAAAATGGTAACATGTAATCATTGGGCAAATGTTTCTTTGGGGAGCTCAGTTTTTGAGGATTTCATACTATAATGAGATAGAAGTAAGATGGTTGCTTAAAGAATACCTAAGAAAGGTACTATGTTTTCTTTAAAAAACCCTAAAATTGTAAAAGTATGCACTGATTAACATTTCAGTGGTCCCACTACTTACAAAGCCCCTGCCTTTTCAGTTTTGCTAGAAAAACTGTGTAGTTGCCAGGTTGTATAAAATTTAGGAGATAGTCCTGCTAACTACAAATACAGTCTCTGTTTCAGCATGCACAAAAAGTTGACTGATTTATTATGTGGCCTGTTGGTTTTCTTCAGGCAACTAAAAGGAGCAACCTTTGTTTCTCTGTAATGGAAGATTTTTCTCTGAGGTTTTGAGAAGAAAAGAGATATTTGGAAATAAAGCTCTATCAACCTTCATTATTTTTAATGACTGATAACAAAGCCTCTGAAGGGTGATGTGTTTAGGCTGGAATTGCTGTAACCAAGAGATCCAGTACTATCTTGAGAAACTAAATTACTGCACTCTCCACAGTTAAGCAAACTTGGAAGACCCCTCACAGTGAGTATTCCTTTAAAAAGCAAAGAAATTCTAAGAAAAAGGTACTTAAGGATCTTATTGTGGCTATAAGGAATTCCAGCAGTTAAAGTATGAAATAGTAATATTTTGATTGAAGAGTGAGTTTAATATTTTATTATGAAGTCCTATTTTCTCTTGTCTTTTATTTGTTTCTTACTACAAATAACATTTAAAAATTTTCTTTTATAGTTTTAAGTCTTAAATTATTTTCTCTCCCTGGTTGTTAATATTTTCTTTTTATTTATTGTTTACTGATTAAAAAAAGCAGTTAGAGGTGTGCCTTTCAGTGTTCTTATTTTTCCTATATACCTCTGACCTTCCCTCTTTCATCATGAAGACTTTTCTCCTGACAGACATTAGTCTAGGGCTTGTTGGTACACATAAAAACAAACCCCAAATATCACAACACAAACTAAATAAAATATATTTTTGATTATTTTTAAGGTTACCAGTGGTTTCACATTAGAAACAAAACAACTCCAGAGTATTTCGATTGCTTGCCATTTGAATTGATATTTGCTATGGAATGGCTGCCTTTGGAAAACTGTTTTCTGAAAAGTTCATCCAGGAGTAGTTTAGATAATTCAGCCAATGAGACTTGAAAGCACAGGTCATATTCTGATCCTGCTTTATATTGACACCACTTCCTTGCACGCATCTTATGTTCTGAAGCTTTTGAACAGGAATCCGAAATTATCATAGGGCATTGGTTTAATCACCTCCATGAAAATGTGTATGACCTTGATTACAAAATAAAAGTTTGGGAAAAATAAAAACTAAAAATCACAGCCCAAATCTAGTTAATGGGAACATTTTGTTTTAGCAGCTGTTATGTCCCCAAAATCTACCCTTTTTCAGCAGCATTTTCTGACATCATTGATGACTAATATATGCAGCTCTTTCACAGAAGAAACATGTTCTGTCCTGATGCTAAAGGTGCAGACTCATCTGGAAAAGGTTGACTTTGACTGTAATACTGACTTCTGTAAGCAATCAAAGTCCATCTCTTGTGCTCTCAGTAATGTTCTTTCCCCTGCCCTTTTTGTATAAGCTTAAAATTATTTCAAGCAAGATGGAGAAAAAGGATGTGTATTTTAATACAAGGAAGAGATGAATTGCACAACAGGCACTAAGACTGGTATAAAAGGAATCAGGCATTAAGACTGGTATAAAAGAAGTCATAAAAAGTTTGAGATAAAGTGGAGACTGACATATAAAGACTGGAAGTGGAGACTTGGGAAGATAAGACTGGCTTCAGAATGAACTGAGGAATGACCAGAGAAGGGAATAGCTGACTGTTACAAGAAACTTCATCCCCTGTAATGTGGCAAGGTGCTAGAATGACCCAATGAACATTTCCTGCTTTTTTCATGTGGCACATATATTAGGTGTGTATCTTTCTAAAGCAAAATGTCGATTTTATATTTCCTAATATCTAGGAATATTCAGACAAGTTCTACACTTCTATATGGAGTATAAATCACAAATAAATCAAAGTATGGCAACTATCATATAAGTTTTCCCCTAAAAGAAGTGAAAGATGAATGCCATGTGCGACACATTGAACTATAAAGTGTCAGTAAACAATTTTTTTTCATATAGGCAGCAGGTATTTAGGCACTATAATAGTGAAACTGATCTAGGACTGGAGTAGACTTTTCATTTTTGAAGAGGAAATATTTCTGTTCCTCAATAATATGTCTGTCTTGGTATATCAAAATAATAATAACAACTATAATATCAGGGGAACAGTCCCTTGGGTAACTTTTGCCAGCTTTGCTCTCTTCCCCTTCTGCTACTTTGTGTTCCCCGAAGGAATGTTCATTTCACCTTCACTGGCATTTTAAAGTCAGGGTGTGATTTTTAGTTTTCTACCCAGCCTATGAGATTCATCAGTGCTCTCAAGAGTGCTCTTGACTTCCTCATCAAGAAGTAGATACCTCAGTCTCACCCAGAGATCACAGCCATGATGAAGTTACTGCAGAAATAAACATCAGTATGTTTTCAATATTTTTTTTCTCTCACAAACTACTAAACAGTAAGGAAACCTTTCAGAAGAC
>JANHFX010013867.1:82439-100317 GCA_027560015.1 Chloroceryle amazona | reverse complement strand
GAAATAAACATCAGTATGTTTTCAATATTTTTTTTCTCTCACAAACTACTAAACAGTAAGGAAACCTTTCAGAAGACCTTCAGAAGACAGACTACTTTCACAACATTAATGATTGCTTTTCTTCCTTAGAATTGGTTAATAGGTGGTCTAATTAGATTCAGTCAGAAACCCTAAAGTGAAACCTGCTATTTCTTGGAAAGCCATGCTGCTTCTAGTCTTGCTTCTAAACCAATGATGTTTAAAAGTCAGTACCTGCCCAGAGGGATGCACAGAAGAATTTAGATTGGAAGGGATCTTGGGAAGTTATTTGATCCAATCTACATCTTAAAGGAGAGCCAAATTTGAGCAGGTGGATTGGACCCTTGTCCATTTGAGTTTTGAATATGTCCAGATGTATTTCAGAACCTCTCTGTAAAACGTATTCTAGATTCTAGGTTTGTGAATATCATCAGGAAGTTTGTTGTGTGTTGTGTTTTTTTTTGTTGTTTGTGTTTGTTTTGTCTTGTTTTACCAGAATCTACTCAGAATTTCGCTTGTTATGTCTGTTGCTTCTTGTCCTGTCACTGTGCACCTCCAAGATAGAACCTGGCCTTGTTTTCTCTATACTTTCCTATTGGTTAGTTAGAGACAGCAGTAAGATCATTACCCACAATATCAAATTTACTAATAACTTTGCAGTGTAGATATCAAACCTACACTTTCAAGACGGTGTTTATACTTTTTAAATATCCTTGAGAGTAACACGTTCCTATGTAGCAAAGGATTAAATCTTTGTCTTGATAGAAACTAGTAGTTGTTCTCCTCATCTGGTAATTTTTTAGAATTCTTGTACTACTTCCAATGTATTCTGTTATTATGTGTTTAGCTTCTAGGATATGAATTAGCTGCAAACAACCCTCAGCAGCTCCTAGAAATCTTAAAATAAATATGCTCTTCAAGACTATCGATAAAATGAAAGTTGGATATAATTGTAAGGGGCTGCCTTGTTAATAATCTACTATGCTGGCATCATGCATATTTTTCCATATGGTGAGGCAGGATTCTTCCAACCATTATATGCTCTCACTCAAATTCTGCCTGCTGCAGGAAATTAGCACTGTTCACACTTGTTTAGGCTTAATAAAAATCATTTTTGCAAAAGCACAGGGATAAGGTCACCATCTGCCACATGAAAATGCCAATTTCAAATGAGCAGCAGTCAAAAGAGTGTCTTTCATTTTTAGACACTTTGAGAAGAAACTCAATAGGAGAAATCTTAACTGATTCTGACACCTATCAAACCACAGGATAATGTTAAGATATCAAATTTTCAGATTTGCAGATGTGTACTTTTCTTCTTACAGTGTTAGGAGTCTTTAATGGAGTACATTTCTATTTTCAGCTATGTTCACATTTGGGAATATCTGATTAGTATTCATTTGGAAAACCCTCCCAGTGCATGAAGGCAATATATCAACTTCATACCTACGTTCAGTGATTCAGCACCCATACCAGCTTTGATTTTTATCATCTATTTTAAACTCTCTGGTCCGTACAAGTATGAGCTGAAATATTTTGATAAAAAGGTCTCTTACAAATTTTCAGTCTAACAAAAATGTTAATTGTAGCAAAATATTGTATATATGTACACATACCACATTTTTTCTCCCGTAATAGATTGCAAAGAAACCTACACCTTCCGTGAATTACCAAGAACATTTACTCTTATTTATTCAGAGTACATGTGCTAGATAAAACACATAATTAATGACTGTAGAATGAATGGTTGAGTATGGCCTATTCATGACCAGAGTGTTAGTATTCCAATAAAGGAGATTAAAAAATGCAACTGCATCTGAAGAGTTGAAGAGCTCTCTTACTCACTTAAACATGGAAATATCTGCTTTTCAAAATGATACTCAAAGTTCTGTAGTCTTTCAGAGCAAGAAAACAAAATTTACATTTGATTATATTTTAAAATCTCTTTAGTTTACAAACTGTATGGTCATGATAAGGTGCCAAATAAGTATAATGAATCACTAGTTCTGTAGTAATTTCTTATATATTGATTTTTTAAAAAAAACATATATATACCTTATGCAGAGTAATGCAGGAATTAAAAATAACAAGAAAATGTGATAATTGACTGATTTCAACTTTCTCAAAGCACAAAAATCACAAAGCTACAGGCTGAGGACTGTGCCAGGCTGATGATTAGCATTCTGGGGGTAGCAGAAGGGATAAAACTTACTTATAATAGTGGTAGAGCCATATTGTGGACAGAATAGAGTTGTGACAGGTTGTTTCTTCCCACTTGTTAGAAAATTCCAGATTTGTGTTTGGTGATATCATGTATCCTAACATGAACCCAAAAATACAGGGTGATTTTCTATTTGACCACTAAAAACTGACACCACTTCTTCAATTGCATCCCTCAATCACTCCTGGTTTTGGCTCTACTCGGAATTTCAGTGCTGACCTCTAAACATTTCCAAAAAAAATTACACAGATAGGTTTATGAATTGGATGGTTGTTTTTCTCTCACAGCAGTTTTTGGATTGGGTGATTGCAAGCATAAGTTGCCCTTTATCTCAAATGTGAGTAGCTAATTTCTTTATTGATGGCCTTAATGTTGCAGCTGCTGTAAAGCCAACTTAATTTGCTCTAGCTCTATATTCAGCAAAATATTCCAGATGTCCTCATGGTTTACTTCTAGGTGCTATTTTCTTTCCTTTTTTTCCTTTTTAATTTTTTTTTTCCCCTCCAAATAGAGAGTTTACTGCCTTTGAATCTATTCTGATAAATGAAAACAAATTAATAAAAATGTAACTGCCTTCTACCTTCCCAGGTTAAAATAGTGATTGGTCTCCAAGCACAGGGGCTTCAGTCGCCTTTTTTTAGTCTGTTCACTGTTAACTAAACTTCTTTTGTCATCCGTGGTCTTGACTCTTAGGGTTTCTTAACCTTGTAACACTTTTTTCCCTTGTCTTTTCTCTTTCTTTTCTGAGATGCTTTTATAGGCATTGAGGTTCTATTTTCATACTGTTCACTTCCTCCTTTAATTATATGGGGAATATAAATCCTGGCAGAGACAATAAAGTGAAAAGCATGCATTCATTTTCCTCTGTCATATTTTTAAAGCCATTTCCAGAAGTCTTGATTTTTATGAGATGACCTTTAACTTTGTGGCATGACTTAATTAAGGAAGAGGAGCGTGGATGAATACCATTCTTTGCTTATCTCTGACTCTGAGTGCCCTACCTAGCATATACCTGGGTCTGGTATGAAATTAATCATGCACATACAGTTTATTCCTGTGGCAATGTTATGTACCTGGTGACAGGCTGTCTGCAAAAAGAACAGATGGGATTTTTAGATATGCCATATTTTTATTTTTTAATATCAGCATGGGTATACTGCAGCACTATAAAATGTAGATAAACTGAGATGTGTCAAGACATACACTATGCACAGGGATACTCCCGGCCCTTGTGCTTAAGACAGAAAGATATGACATGAAACTACTATAGAAAGTTACTTCTTAAGGAGAAACAAGTAAGTAAAAAACCAATTATATTTTGGCATATAAATGCAATAAAACAGCAAAAAAACAAGTCTGGAAGACTTGGCAATTAAAAAGTTAAGGACACTAATATGCTTGTTTATATTATTTCTCTCATTTCCCACTTAGAACATTTTTATGACTCTTTAGAAGCTATTGAGTCACCCAGAAAGTAGAACCAGTCTTCTGCAGTAGCAGCTAGTGGGGGCTACATTTGTATCAGTATCTAGACATCAGTCTAGCAAAATTTGTCAGCAGAACAGGCTAATATTGAAGCCCAGCATCATGCTCTGAGAGCATAGTAAATCAAACTTTCTACCTGGCTTGTATGCATCCTATAGTCAGCAACAGCTGCTAGCCTGGGGGCACACAGTCCTGCTGTTCACAGGAGCAACAACCACCTTCCTACAATGCAATGAAATCCTTCCCCGGTTTAGCATGAATCCAGTAGCAGACTGCAGACTCAATTTAGTCTCTGCTTCTATTCACATGCCTTCCAACTGTGCCAAGGGTGGCCATAGCCATATCTGAATGATAGTGTTATGTGCTAGGAGATGAACTAGTATATTGTTTCATTTTGTTCAGCTGTGGCTGAAGTCATTCCAGTGTAGTTCTAGTTCAAGTTCAATGACACTTGAAAATAGCAACTTCTTCTCTCATAAATAAATAAATATTACAGCTTGAAACAATTTCCGTTTGGGGAAGAAATGGGTTTGCTTCAGCTGTCTGTTTGTGCATTTAAGAGGGAGCTATAATGTATTTTTCACTCAAGAGTATTGGTAAAGCTATTAAGGGTAAACCCTTTTCAACCCATCCTCCCTGACCCGATGTGCATATTCACTGAAATAAGCTACAGCAGAATTTCATCCTGAAAAAAGAGCTATTACCATTTTTACAGAACTACTTGTGCTTCTGCTATTAAACAAGCAAAGAAACAAAACACCAACAAAAAAAATCCAAAACCAAACAAAACCTCCCACCCTCTAAAAATGGTATGGTTCTATATTTAGTGCCTTTTATCTTATAATGAGTACATTAATTATATATAGATATTAACCACCAATCCTACCCACCCAACTTAATCTCTGAGAAGCTGTGTTTTTCCCTTGTGCTGTCATCAGTGAAAAAAGTAGTGAATGTAAAATTAAGCTTTGTGTTATATCCTCGGTGGCCTTGGTAAAACTTACAGCTCTACTGTCTGCATTACATTTATGTAAATGTAGCTGCTGAGTATCATCTTGAATCTTCCTTTTTAAGGCTGTGTGGGGCTAGCAGACGTTTCTTTTCTTCCCCCCCCCCGAATCAGCAGAGATTTCTGAAAAATAAGTGATTTAGAAAATATGAAAGAATAATTTTAATGTAATTATTTTTTAAGTATAATTTCCCTCTAAACAGTAACTTAGGAAATTAGTAAAGAGATTAGGAAATTAGTAAGAGATGCAGTAAAGAAGAGGAGATCTAAAGGGGACCGTAATCTATTACAAAGAAAATTGTGTCCATGTAACTGGAGACTGTGCAATTATGGTGACCATGCACACACATTTCTGGTTGCAGCTCAGCTCTGGCCTACAATTTTCTGGTCATACAGTCCATTCAAATTACTTTAACAAAGTCCTTTCTTCACAGTGATATTCCTTCCAACGTCCATTGAAAACAGGAATTCTTTTCATAGCTACGACCCTCCTCCCTACCCTTCACAGTCATTAAAAGCGTTGAGAGGCACTTTCCTGAAGCAAACACTGTCCTATGGTTTCTTTGTCCTGGTACTTTCTTCTCAGCTCTGCTGCACTCTTCAAGCAAAAGCCAGAGGAATATATTTTGCCTTTTTTAATGGGTGCATGTCTTCCTTAAGACTCATTGTAAATCAATATATATTTTTATTTGCTGGGAAGATATTCAACGATCTATTACTTTAATGTTAGTACATTGATTTATGGATCTAGCACTTGGACATACATATATATGAGCCATGTTTATGAATTAGTCACAGGGATCTAGAAAGCAGTAATAGTTTAATGAGATCAAGCCTGAGCCACTTATGAACAATATTTTTACTATCAGAGATCCACTTTCATAGCTACTAGGCTTAAATGGAACATATATGTATTTTTTCTTTCTTGTAACTTCAAACTTCTTAAAATCTTCGCTTGGCAGGAAGATGTACTACTGTCTGCTTGTCTTTAAAAGCTGCATATTACCTGTTTCTGCTAAAACTGTATGATTCTCAACTGTTTACATATGCAGTTGCAGCATTTTTCTCTCTACAATTTTGTGTCAAATAGTGTAGTAGAAAATGTTAGTATATATTCAGTACTATAGTCTAAGGAAAATTTATGAACTCTTGGAAGTAGTTTTTAATCCATGTAATTCTTCTAAACAGGTCTGAATCACACTAATGATCAGATCCTCCACACTACTGTGGATTTAAAATGGAGCTCAAACTTGAATGCTACAAGTTGAAAATAAAGCATGAGTTATACACTAAGGGCTAAAGATACGATGCTAAAGAAAATTGTCACAGTTGTAAATGTATTACTCTGAAAGATTTTCTATATTTTTTTTAAAGTGATCTATGATTTAGAAAGGCACAGAATTCTTCTGGAACTGATTAAAATGGAAGGCTAAGAATGCACTTTCTTCAAGTATGGCCCTACCCTCCACTACCTCAATTACTAACCTTGATATAAAATAGTTAAAAGAAAAATATTAATATTAATAAATATTTCCCTGTTAAGTGAAATTATTTCCTGAAATTTAAAAGATAAATGTTTACAGGAATGGAAATGAACAGGACATTGGGTTAGATGGTAGCATATAATCAGATATTAAATAAGCTTGGTCACTGAAAGGGAACCGAATTTCAGACGTATCAAGACATTCACCTTTAGAGAGGGAAAATGCCTATAGTTTCAAATCCTTCTCTGGCAGCTATGTGAAGATTTTAAGGAGTCTTGTTTACACTAAAATTTCATTATGTTGCTTCTCTGTAAAGGGACCTTAAACCAGATAAAACTGTACTTTTGTTCACTGTAATATTTTCTCCATATTTCCAGAATGGTTGAACGAGGCTTTAAAGTAAATGAAAAAAAGGTTCTAAAAGTATAAGAATATGACAGAGTGCCCCGTGAAGGCCAACCACAGCTGTAGTTCATAAAAACCCAAAACAAATATAAAAAAAAAAAAAACAAAACAAAACAACAAAACCCAACCAATAGCTTTGATCTAAAAGTAAATCACTTTCAGTTATTTCTTATATGTGGTAGAGGTCCATCTCTCTTGTTATGTTAGTTTCACACCAGGGAAATCATCAGCATTGGCTTTTAGCCTCTGTTTTAGAAGGTCAGTTTTATATTTTTGCTTGCTGCTAGCTTCCTCATTTCCTTCAGATTTACTGCTGCAATTGAAATGAGGAAGAGGAGTAACACAGTCTCCATTTTGACAATATACATTTAGTTCTAAAATATCATGCTGTCCATAACAGACAAATTATCCAGTGTACTATTTAATAGTGAGAGTTCTATAGCTTGTTTATATTTTAATTAAATGTAGCCTAAATTCAGAATCAATCTCTAAAGCCTGAGAATTTTGTTCTTGGCTTCCATTATTTTAGTATATGTTCATAAATTAATTGTATGTTTCAGAATATGGGTCTGTAGGGATACTTTTAAGGAGAAGATTTAAAGACTTTGTTTCAAAGTGCTAGTCTATAGCATCCTATTGATCTTTGGATTGTACAGAAGAGTTACTATGCTAGCATTTATCAATTTCGTTTCATATTTATTATAGGCTATAATATGTTAACTAAACATTGTTTTTCACTTCTCTTAGCTCATACAAAACAAAAGCTGATTTGGCAATGTTAAGATATTACTTTGACAGATGTAACAGAGAAAAAGGACGGAATGTCTTTGTTATTCAAGGGATTTGTGAAGTTAAGTTTAGGTGCCAAAACAGACTTCCTGAGACTTGACCAGAGCAGAAAGATGACAGTTCTGGGAACAGAGAAATCTTGTCCTGAATTTTAACAAAATTTCTACTGTTTACATCTGCTTAAAATAAAAATAAAGACAACCTTTGGGGAAAAATGGTAATAAAGTTGTATTCTGTTAATTCTGAAAGGATAGGAGATAGATTCAGGTTATTATCTTTTAGGATAAATCTAGAAACTGATGTCAGAGGTTAAATCATTAATTAATGTTTGATGGTAGAAGTTCTTCTCTGTGGAAGAAAAAAAAAAATCATGCATGTATCTAGGTAGTGAACTTAGAACAAAATAATTTCACCTCTTTTCAGCAGTACATTGTTCATATGAGAAAGTCTGTGTGACAGATTTATTTTTTTTTTTAATTAGAAAAGATGTAACATTCTATAATATTCCAAGACCTGTAATTCAACTGGGTCAAGAAATTTCAAATTCACCTTTTTCATACTATCCTGATTGGTGATAACCCTCGTGATGTTCACATGGTATCAACTGGCACAGAATCATTAAAATCAGCTAAATCCAGTCCACATGCTAAGATTTAGATCAACTGTGCTTATATAGCCTAGGCTGTAAAGATCTTTCTTTTCTTCTGATACAGAAAGCCTCTTCCTGCCCTTCCCCCCCAGCCCTTAATTTCTTTAACAGCATAGCTCTATCTCTCAGTGAAATTCAACAAAGGTTTTGCAAGAAGAGAAGGTGATGGATCATAGTTAAATTTTGCTAAAACTTCAGCTGGACTCTTGATGAAAGTGTGAGTCTGTGGTAATTGGTATAAAGCAGTCTGTTAAGTGCAAAACTGAATGGTCAGTCAAATGAGAAAATAGAAAATGGTATAAATCTAGCTGTCTGTCATTTTAGAAAGAGTGAAATAGGGTGCTTTGAATGGCAAATTAATCAGTAAGGTAGGATTGATGATCTTGGAATCAGTGAAGGATTTTGAAAGAGTAGTTTTAAAACAGCAGTGCCAATTTCAGAGGCCAGGCACATAAAGAATGAATGTATGGCCTCAGTTTTGCTAAGGAAAGGAGCCTGTAGTACTCTCCAGGTACTAACTGGATCCATTTTGCTCTCAGCATTTTATATTTATATGTCTTTAATAGTTTTATGTGTGTTGATTGCAATGTACATGCGAAGGTAACTTTTTTGTTTATTCAGGCTTATCAGTCGTTCTTTAGGAATGTCTTGCAGACCCCCTGATTTGTTATACTATAATGGCATGTTTGTGTCATAGAATGGTTTGGGATGGATGGGACCTTTGAAGATTTTATATTCCTGTCATGGACAGGAATATCTTTCACTAGATGAGGTTACTCAAAGCTCTGTCCAACCTGACCCTGAACACTGCCAGTGATGGGTTCATCCAGAATGTCTCTGGGCAATCTGTTCATCAGAAAAAAATTCCTTCCTTACATCCAGTCTAAACCTACACTCTTTCAGTCTATAGGTCTTTGAAAAGATCTGTAGAAAAAAATTTACTCTCCAGCTTTATTTTAAGCCCCTTTTAAGTACTGAAATGCTGCAATAAGGTCTCCTCAGAGCCTTCTCTTCTCCAGACTGAACAACCCCAACTCTCTTAGACTGTCTTTGTAGGAGAGATGTTCTAGTCCTGTGATAATTTTTGTGTCTCCCCTTTGGGCCTGCTCTAACAGGTCCATGCTTTTCTTGTACTGGGGACTCTAGAGGTGGATGCAGTACTTCAAGTGGGGTCTCACCAGAGTGGAGTAAAGGGGAAGAACCACCTCCCTCAAAATGTTTACCATGTTTCCTTGTATGCAGCCCAGTTTACAGCTAGCCTTCTGGACTGTAAGCACACGTTACCAGCTCCTGTCCAATTTTTTGTCTGCCAGTGTTAAGGTTTAGGGTTGGGCTGACAACTAGATGAATGACAGATGCTCTCTGTTAGCCATTACCTGTAGCGAGGGAACTGCACCACTCAGACTGTTGTCATCTGCAAACTTGCTGAGGGTGCATTCAATCCACTGACTGCTGTTGATGATGATATTAAATAGTATTGGTCCCAATGTGGACCCTTGAGGGACACTTCTAATTGCTGGTTTCTGCTGGGACATTCAAGCTTTGACTATAAATCTTTGGATGTAGTCATCCAGCCAGTTCCTTGCACATCTAACAGTCCATCCATCAGACCTGTATTTTTTCCAGTTTAGTGGCAAGAACAGTTGTGGGGCACTGTATCAAAGTCTAGGTAGATGACATCCATAGCTCTTCCCTTGTCCACTGATGCAGTTAATCCATTGCAGGAGGCCACTTGATTAGTCAGCAATGATTATTCTTTCAAGACATACAGCTAAGTGCAATACTACCCTTCCAACACAGGAGTTTATTTCATAGCTAACAGTGAAGAAACAAACTTCTTACAAATAGTGATTCGTTTGTCTGAATGTTTGTAAATGTATATACAAAAGATATCAACACATATACAACATCCTTCTTTTATACATGCATAAATACATGGAATGTTGACCTTAAAATCTCTTAACCATATTCAATTTTACTATTGCTGATATAACCCTAATTTGTCCTAGTTTGGCTGATAAGTGTAGGAAGTATGCAAACCAGTATTTTAGTAAAACTGCAAGAGAGCAGAGAAGAATATTCATTGACCAGAAAAGATAGACTGCAGCTATTTAAGGAAGAGACTCATAACCCAAGCAATCAGTTCAGCAGGCAGCCCAAATTAAAGAGATGAACAGGCATAAGGCAAGGTTTTTAAAAAAAGTAAGAAAATATAGAGAAAAGAAAAAAAATATCCTGACTATTCTTCTCTTAGAATTTCTGTGTCTTGTACCCAGTGACTGTTTTATAGAGGACATACTTCTTTCACTGTTCCTCTTGCTGCTGTCACCCCCATATGGGTTATGTCTCAAAACATTATTCTTCGTTTCTGTGTTTTCTCACTATGCCATACAAATACAAGGAAATTTCTCAGTGGCTACTTTGTGGTGTGCTTTTGAGGTAGGTTTGGCACATTAGGCAGCTGGTGTTTTGTGTTTTTAAGGAAAGCCAATCGTTTAATACTTACCTGTCACACCTATGTGATATTGGACTATCCTTCCTGGTAGCTTAGCCTAATGCTGTTGATTGACTTTGGCCTCCTGTTCCCAGCTTTGTGAACCTGTCCTCTCCCTTGTGCTACTCTTGGCCGTTGTTTGTCCCTGCTTCCAGTGAGCCAGTATATCTTGCCAACCCAGCAGTTGTAGGTTTTTTATCTAGTTGGTTTTCTGCTAATTAGTGAATTAAATGAGCTCACTGAAGAATCAAACAAGTGCCAGAAGCAAATCCTACCATGTGTACAAACTTTTCTATGGGATCATGTTGGCAAACTTAGATGAGTAATACATTTCTTATGTTTGTTTCCTTTATAGAGTGATCTCAATATGTTCACTGTCCATGACCCTTCGCTATTACACATTTTTTTTTATTTTTTAATGTTACTGTCTTTACTGTTCTTACCTTCTACTACAAGGACAGCACCTAATCTTCAGGTGTTGTTTCTGTGCTAAAGTTTAGAAACACACTTCAGAGCTTTTCAGAGTAATAAAACCCAAACACATTAATATTTGGAGAAATACTTTCTTATGTATTCTGCTGAGCACAGTAAAATCCTTTGCAATGAAAAAAATTCACACAACATGTGGTTCTATAATTTAGTGTATTAGAGGCAACAGCCGATTAATCTTATTTGTAAGCTCTATAATGAGGAAACATGCCCCGATGTTTTTTGTATATAAAGAGAGAGGGAGATACATAGATCTGTAAACGCATAATTCAGGAGAATGTGGTAACTCCACTTAAGCCTGATAGAACACAGCATAAATAATAAAATATATAAATGATATCAAGTCTCTGATGCTAGAATCTGGTGCATAGGATGACCCTCTACCATTATTTCTTTTTAATGCAGTTAGACCTACAGACCTAGCTAAGGCCTTTGCAGCATTCTGCTAGACAATCATGCAATTAGAAACTATGTCTGCTTTATCAAATACAGGAAAAGTGAAGCCTAGGATAGGAATCAAAGCAAATGTGAAAGATTTATTTCTTTGTTATAAAACATCCTATGAAATATATAAAGGCTTTTAGACATATTTTTAACGGTTGGTGTTCATAATGTGGAAAGTTACATAGTGTTAGGCTGTGTTAGGCTATGTAATGAAAAAGCCATTCTCTTTGCACACTCACAAAGGAACATAGGGCAGATGGAGGAAACTGAATAATACCCTGCTCAGGATAATCTCTTGGCCACCACAAGAATGTGATCAGCCCATTAAAAGTTCACACACTTCCCAAGCACAAGGATGCACAGAGGCACGATGGTAGGTGGGGGAATCCCAGTATCCCAGTCTAGGGAACAAGCCCCTTCCCTAGGCAGCCCAGGTGGGCATCAGCCTTATGGGCTGGGTGAGACTCACTACTGTGAGTCAGTAAAAGCAGTTCTCCAGGTCACCTTACAGACTGAATCATCACTTCCTAGGGCTATGGGACTTGTTACAGGATATAGGAAGAAAGAATTTTGTGATGTGAGAGTTATGGGATGTTTTGAGTAGGAACCAAAGGGGACTAGGGGAGGGAAAAAGGTTTCTTGGGGAGGAACATGCATGGGGAAAATCAAAGGGATAAGGTGATAAAAGGGGCCAGTCACAGAATGGTAGGTGTTGAAATGGATGTCTGGAGACCTTCTAGTCCACCCCCTGCTAAAGGAGGCTGGCCTAGAGCAGGTTGCACAGGAATGCATCCAGGCAGGCTTTGAGTATTTCCAGAAGAGACTCAAAAACCTCTCTGGGCAGCCTGTTTCAGTGCTCTGTCCCCCTCAAAGTAGTTTTTCCTCATGTTCAGATGGAACTTCCTGTGTTCCAGTTTGTGCTTGTTGCTCCTTTTCTTATCACTGGGCACCACTGAAAAGAGGATGGCACCATCCTCTTGACACACACTATTTAGATATTTATAAACACTGATCAGCTCTCATCTCAGTCTTCCCTTCTCTAGGCTAAACAGATCCAGGTCTCAGCCTTTCTTCATAAAAGGACGCTCCGTCCCAGTCAAGTGCCTGGGAGTGAGGGAGGTGTGTGTGTTTCCAAAGGTGAGGTCACAGGAGGCTACTGGAGGGACCAAAGGATCAAGGCCAGCTGCTGGAGAGGCTGAGGTGGCTGTGCATGTATGTGTTGCTGTGCAGGAGGCTGCTTGGAAGAGTGAGCATCCAAGGCCAGGTGATGGATGGACTATATATCTAAACCCAGTTATTGGAGAGATGTACAGTGTTATTTTTAGGAGGTGTGTGAATGAGGGCATTGTACCAGTAACGGGAGTGGGGCTGCAGTTTCAGGGGCTCATGTCCAGGTTCCAGTAACTCAGGAGACTGGGATCCAGGGAGCAGCTACCATGATGGGAACTGCTGGAGGGGTCCTTACTGTACATATACAGATTTCCCACTAGCAGACCTTCATCCTGATCTGTCCATCATGAGAGGACAGCAGAATGAGGCTATTCATGCTGTTTGTGTTCATGTGAGTGCTGTTTCTGCTGTTCTGTGTGGTGAGCTGTGTATATTCATTGTATACTTGTGCTTGTCAGCCTACTGTGCATACATGCTCAGCTTTGTAGAGAGAGGCTTAATTTGGTGGGGGAGAAATACTCAAAACTTCCTGGTTCTTGTTCAAATTGGAATACTTCAGGAAGTACCTGTCAGTTTACTCGGTTTCTGTGGCACATGTTTTGGATGTAACAGGAAACCAGTTTTATGATGGAGATTAGGAGAGAATTGTGTGCAATATAGTTAGTATCTGAGTTGAGGATTGCACTTTACCCTTGTGTTCAGTAGTGAATTATTTAGCATACAATGTGGGCTCCACAGACTTGCTTGTTCCTCCAGGCACTACTGATCTTCTCATTTCTGTTTGTAACTGTAACTTTTGAGTAGACTCGGCTAATATGTAAGAAGAAAGAACAAGATACGTGGATAGTTCTGAGCTGCAAAGAATCTGGTATCTCTGATCAAGTGGCTGGTTTCAACAGCCTGAAAAAGGAGAAAATAGGTCTGAATGTAGGTTACTGAGTGTAACTCTCTTTTGAGTGTAGGCTACTATCTGCTGATATTAGGAGAATAACCTGTAGCCACATGGTCAAGCTTTTCTTTAGCATTAAAAAAATGTGAACATGTCATTGTTAATGATACCCACCCCTATTTTTCTTATAGCCACATGACTTCAGGACCTTATTTAGAAGAAAAATTCAGATGTTGAAAGGCTATGATAAAATCACAAGAACAGCAATTACTAGGACCTGTGTTTTATTTCAGATGAAAGATTTAGAAAACTGTTAATTCTGACCTACTGTCATTTCCCCTTGGTTAGTCTGTGCTCTGGCATAGGATAAGAAGCAGCACCTTTTAGGTGAAGGGGCTTATGACAGTTCAAGGGTTGAGTATAGTAGTGTGGCTAATCTCTCCTTTGAATAACAGCATTTTTTTGGAAGTTATGCTTGAATGGATATAGTGTTCTTCATCACTTGCCTTTATTACTATGCACTGATTCTTTATCAACTCCATAAAACATCTACTGAAAAAAAAATACACATTTAAATCTTTATAGGTAAAACATACAGTTCTCTAAATGAGAACTCACTGAGAAACAAAGGCAACTGGCTTTGTGTGAGGTTAGGGATATGTAGTCAAGTACTAAGCATCAGCCTCTTCCTGCCACCATAGTTCTGTTGGGATTTAAGATGTCGGGAAAGCTCCAGTTCCTACAAAAATCCTGTAGGGAACTTGTCTCGATCTGGGAAAAAAATTGCACATGCAACAGAGACAGCAGAGTCACCAGTGGATTTTTAATCCTACCAGTGCAGCCATAATAAGAGGACAAATTAAATGTTACTGTCCACGTTAGTTCAAAAGGTAATAACTGACAGACATGGAAAATAAGTCTGTCTTGCCTCTGCCAGCCTATGTGCAGGATTTTCAGGTGACTACTGCTCCCAAAACTATTCAAACTGCCTAAGCATTTGGGTATCGTTAGGCCGGATAGCATATATGACCAGAAGCAATGTGCTAGCTAATTTCATTAGCTGCAACCACCCTGCAGTTCTATAGTATTACTTTACTGTCCCTTGCCTTATGTCAGGCCTTTGTTTGTAAAATACTTCAGCAACTTTCATGCTAAACACATTATGTAAACCTAAGATGAGCATATCAATAACTAAGCAAAATGGGTTGCTTTCATTCTCTATCATTAAATCTGTTATGTTCCCACCCTCCACGCTCCCCTCCCGCCTCCACCCCATGCAACGACTGTTATTCCAAATAGCTTTCAGGAACTGCTGCAGACAATTGTTTTGATGCACCATATGCTCTGGATGTGGAATTACTTTTTAACAGACTTTCATTAGTAAGTGACATGGTTTAAGCATGGGACATAAGCCAGCTCATTTTTGGTGTCTGACAAGGATGTTTCCAGTAACCCTGGCCATGTCAGTGATCTTTCCTGATATGTTTCTACACTCTGTAATGTTAATATTTTGAGCCTCCTCGGAGGATACCTAGGAGAGCTAATTAGCCGATTACTATATCAAGTATTCAGCAGATTAACTTGCCTATATAGTGTATTTGAGGTTGTGTCATTTTATTCATAAGAACAATCATAAGCAATATATTAGAGAAGCTAGGTGGTGCTAAATAGATGTATCATATTTGTACCCACTGTGCAAAACTGAAACATTCAAACTACAGTAAAAGAAAATGTAATGGGAGGCTTTTACACATAGGAGGTTTTTTATCTTCACGAAGTGGGAGCATGAAGTAAACTCCATGTTATCAGCATGTTATTGGTTAAATAGAAAGTAAACCAATACCATATGAAAGAACACTAAGTACTACTTGTACAACTGCAACTGACGAACACAGTTTAAAGAACCACTAAGGTTTTTAGTACAAACTTCATTTGACTTGCAGTTAAAGATCATCTCTGTCGCTCTAGTGCCAGTCCCCTAGGTTATGATTTAAAATGGGTTTCACTCTACTCACTTAGCTCACCAAATGGACAAAACTATTTGCAACCTATTTAGTGTCAACAAGCAAGTAAAACTTCCTCTGCTTTATTAATTTTTAAACACATTTCATAATTCAATGATGTGGTACATTGTTGAATTGGTAGCATCACATTTCCTTTCAAATTCCCTTCTTGTTCTTTTATAAAAAATCTTATATACTTTTCTTTTTCTGGGAAGGCTTCTCTTTTGACACCCTTTTCCTTCTTGCTGAGGGAGTCATATTAAATATTCTTTTAAATGCATCAGAACCATTAGGTGTGTCAGCAGCATGGAACCACATCATAGCATTATGGGTGACCCTTACCTCAGTGATAAGGCTAGCTTTTCTGCATTCTTTTCACCACCTGCCAGATGAAAGTAGTTTGGTTTCCAATTCACAGGCTAAATAGAAAACAACTACTGATTCAGCTTTTTTTGTCTAAATTGTTTTGATACATGAATAAATTTCTAGCATCAAGCCTTGCTTTAGAGTTTTTTTCATCTTTAATTCTTCATAGAAAATCACTAGTACGGTACAGTTTTCACAACGAGACAGTGATCTTGGCTTTTAATAATCCACTTTCTAATCTTGACCAAACTGGTAATACAGAAGGACGACAAAAATGACTCTAGTATAACTTAGGTCAATTTTTAATTGTTGCTGATTGTGATTTTCCTGAACTATGTTTACTCAAAAAGTCTGTGTGTTAGAAGGAATACAATGAAGGAATAGGCACAGAAGGTATGTTTCTATGACCCGCTATTTGTCAGGTATCCAGAAACACAAGATGAGATTTATTTTATTGAGCTCTCATTATAAAGTTTGACATTCACTCCAAACAAACTTATGTGATTCTAGGCTTCCTCAGAAGCCATTAAAGAGATGGTCATCTTGAGACTCTCCTTAAAAATAGAAGATGAGGGAAGTATTTTTTTGCCTTAAAAAAAAAAAGTTAAATAATCAAATCGTAGAGTGATTTGGGTTGGAAGGGACCTTTAAAGATCACTTAGTTCCAACTATCCTGCCATGGTTAGGGATGAAATGGAATAAGAAATTGCTGTAGCAAACTGGGGAATAAAAAGCTGGACATATAATGATTAGCTATTTTAACAAAAACTTTTTACAAGAATCTTTTTTTGATGCTGAAAGTACATTAAAGCTAGAAAATTCTAACAATCTTTACTTGGTGGGTATGATGTTATACACCTGAGCCAGTTTTGAATCAAAACCTTACCACTCAGGGAAAAGTTTCAATTAACGGGCATGAATAGAACTGAGCAACATGGGAGAACAGTCATCCAGCCTAGCTTCCTGCAAAGTTAGAATTATTCTCTCAGCACATTTCATAAAATGTGTGAAGTCTGGTTTTGTGTATTCTAAACTCTAGCCTTTTGCAGATGAGGTTGCGCAGGCAAGTTTCTGTTGGTACAGGAACTGTCTAGATTAGCCATTCTTTGCACCAATGTGATTCTAATCTTCACTACTCTTTCTTCCTGCTTTCTCTGCCATTTTTCTTTTATTTTTAATCTTTTCACGTTCCTCCTAAACCTTTGTAGGATTGACACCATAATTTAGGATCTCATTTTAGGACCATTACCAATGCTGCTGCTGTACAGTGTTGCAAGGAGAGTGGAATCTACCATTTGGCATCAATTCAGAAACTTCTAGTAAATACACTGGTGTTTATTATTAACATTGTTTACAGCCATTCACTTTGTAGGAGTGCGGCAGTAAGGAAGTCACAAATAGTTTTTAAGGAACATTTAATGAGAGTATAACATACTAACAAAACTCTAGATGACATTCTGAGTATTTCTTTTGCTGCCTCCTAAAAGCTGAGCACCAGTAAGCCAACAGTAAAATACCTACTTCTTACAGTACTATTGTGGTAATTGTCTAATGATCAAATTGCATATAGGTTTCAGCAAGGTCCATAAATGTTTTAAGTACCTTTACAAACATTGATCTCACTTTTCCTGTGATGTGAAATTCTTTTTACTTAATGGGAGTCTTGTCCATCTGAATACTATTCCAGACACAGTGTAAACAAAGATAACCAAATACATATAGCAAATTACGAATGTTTTAACTTTTTGTTTCACAACTGATTAAATTACAAATTAATATCCAGTCAAATACTCATATATTTGAATTTCTGTTAATACTTCTTTCTCTTCTGCTTAGTTTCCAAGCTAAATATTATTTCCTATAAAAAAGAAACACACCCCACCCCATGCCCCTCCCCCACCCCCCCCCCCAACCCCCCCCCACCACCCCCCACCACCCAACACAAGCAGCAGACCGCACGCGC
>JANHFX010013867.1:52805-82339 GCA_027560015.1 Chloroceryle amazona | reverse complement strand
CCCCCCCCCCCCCCCCCCCCCAAAATAGCTAGAGAAAAAAGGCAAAAAGTTAAGCAATTGGAGATGGGACGTAAGAGAAGAGTATGAGAGTCTGTGACAAGGAACTTTAGTGTTTCAGATTCTGTTTGTGCCAGGTGTAAAAAATGAATCTAAATAGCCTAGAAAAAATATATTCCAGATGTCTAGATTGTGATATCTTTTCCTACTTTTAATGTTGCCACACTTCTGTCATGTGTAACCTGAAACTCATTGAAGAGTGAATGTCAAGGTGAAGAGTGAGGGGAAGGAAAAAAAATAAAATGAATATTTATTAAACAAAAATTAGATAAGAATACACAAGATCAAAGAAATGGATACAGTAGATGTATAAATTGCAAGGTTTTTGCAACACTAATACATCTGTATGATTTCTGCTAGTGTTTAGGGCACTTGGGTCTTTGAGTTAGCTGAAAAATATGTAAAACTACATGAGTACTCAGCTCTCTATGGAATACTCATCTAGGGCAGTTTATGTACATATTTTTTACTGTAGGAATGGCAGCAAGTATACTGCAGTCAAAAAGTGTCTCCTGATGTGCTGTAGTTTCAGGCAGAAGAATACAAAATAGCTGGTGAATGGGAGTCAAACCATCCACTTTTAGTTCAATCATATTTCTTCTAACTTTTGTGGACAGGCACACTAGGCATACATATCTAACATACTTTTGTGGAGGAAAAGCAACAGTTTTGGATAGTTTACAGTGAAGAATGTGTCAGCTACTATTTTTATCCTTGTGGCTCAAAAAAATTCATTGCTGTGCTAAATGCTTATCTATGGAAAATATTATGAGGTTTTTCTTATATTCTTCCTATATCAGAAATCTTTCCCATTTTTCTTCAATGCACATGTTAGCTGGAGACAAAGCCACCTCGAATTCAGTTAAACTACCCTCAGAAATTAAAACTATTTCTGTAAGCAGTGGCTTGTAAAACAATTTTTTTTTTTTTCTCCTTAATTGAGCATCAGCGAAGCAGGAGCACAAATATATATTTACGTCATTCAAATAACTTAATTTCTTTTATTTCCTGGGAAGTTCCTCACTTCCCAGGTGGAGCACTGACCAGTCCTCTCTTTGGAGTTCCAAATCTTATTTAAATCTTTTTACAGATGGGAAAAATATGCAATCTCACTGCTCTTGTCCCATGCAAACAGCCAGAAAAGGTTATTCTTCAGCTACTCAGGTGCAGACTTTTTCCACTGGTGATTGTCTGAAGAGTGTAAGATATTTCAAATGGCTTATGACCTAGGAAGCAAGTGACTAGGAAAATAATTGGACTCAAGAAATCTACCTGTTGGTTCTTCAAATGGACCAGCAGGCTAAGATAAGCTATAAGCTCTGCCATTATTTAGAAACATGTGCAAAGTAAAAAAAAAATAAAATAAAATAAATATATATTACAGAATGTTTATGGAATAAGCTAATTATTAATAAGGTTAGTCACAAGCCAAATATTTAGCATATCAACTAAATATGAATTTGAAGTAGTGAATCAGGGAGATGCTTTTCTGAGACCCCTGATTCCATACCTACTTCCTTCCAATACATGTACACTGACAAAACGTAATTGTTTTATGGAAACCTGACAGTAGAAAACTGCTTTGTTGAAATTCCCTGTTCACTGTATGTCACTGCTGCACATACATGTGGAAAGCTATCTGCCACGATTCTGCATTCATCCAAACATTCAAAAAGAAGAATGGGAACCCTTTTTCTAGCTCTGTTAGCAGAAGAATTATGAGCATTTCACTTGCTACTTATTTCAGAACAAAGCTATTTAACTTGACACTTACTCATGGGAAGCTATACCCAGTGGTAGCTGATGTATGTACAATTTTACTACCTACTATTAAAAATCACATTGCTGGGCTGTAACGATAGCCTTTGCAATCGTATGTCTGTTTATAATTGTGTTATGAAATTTGATTTCGTGTTGAAAAGAGGCAGTTATTTTATAACAAGAACTAAAAGATCTCTTTGCTTTCAGGTTTTAGTAGTCTCTGCAATACTAACAAACAGAAGTTGGTATGAAAAGTTTTACATCTGTATTTGTAATACATAAAGAAACAACAGTGCCTTAAATTATTTCTAGTTGAATATCTCCTCTTTGCTCAGAATACTATGTTTATTTACCCTTGACTATTCCTCAGGCCAGACTTTTTTCCCCTCTTAAGTCCAATATAATGATAAGTAATTTCAGACATAGCAGAATATGTATACAGCTTAGTATAACGATCATGTTTGTTCTTTCACCCTATCAACTTGCAGGCAAGACAAATTTCATTTAAACATGAAAGTGGGAAAGAACTAGGAAGAATAAAAATGATTAATGAGTCCTTAAATAGTTGGCTTCTATTACAGCAGTAGAAATCTAAAGCATATATTTTGTTTTGTCAGGGCTTTAGTTGCAGATTGTCACTTCAGTATGAACTATTTCCATCCACATGTCTTGTGTGTAATACTTTCATAAAAACTATTACAATTGAAAAACTGATTTGGAAGATGCTTCAGGTTATAGTATGGAATGAAGCATAATTTTATTTACACCCAGACTTTGCTATAACAGGTCATAAGCAATGGTCCTTTCTACTACTATCCATAGCCATGAATCTCTTCAGAATTTTATCAAGTATAAAATAATAATTTTTGCAAATCATTTTAATGAAGAAATCTATCAACTTCTGTTTTCACTTCAGTATTGCTTAAAGAAATAATGAGCTCTTAAATTACATAGTTAGTTCATAAGGGAGAAATTAAAGTCAAAAAAGAAACCACACTATTACCTATGCATATTTTGTGGCAAAAATTACATTTACTTCAAAGTTTAAACTTAATTTATATAGAAACAATGCTTGACTTCTGGTGCTTTTTTCCTTGGAAATTCAAATTTTGCATACAATATTAAATTACTGTTGTCAAGCTAACTGTCTTTTATATTAATGTGTGTATATGTGCACTTTCAGCTTCAGACCATTTGGAAAACATTTCATTAATCAGACAGGATTAATTCATGCCTGAATTAAATATAGGATCCCCTCTGATCTTTTACTTCTAGTAGGTCTTAATATATTTGTTGCTGTATTTTAGACTCCATATTATAAGGTCTGTCTCAGATTTCTTGTTAATCACCACCCAAATTCATGCTATTTAGCACAGCCTTGAACCCCAAGCACATGCTGAAATCTGAATTAGATCTTTTCTGATTACTTGAGCAGAGATACGGAAATTTTTAATAGGAGCCTGAGAATTTTTATAATTAATCTGGTTACAGAATTGTTGTATTATGTGTTGGATGTTTTGAGGTAGGATATGTATATTAAATATATATATATAATGTTTTCATGCAGTGCTTGGGAAAAATAGTTCAGGTCTGTGTGTCCAGCTATACAAATACCTGTTTTGTTCTAGCCCATGAAGACATATTTATTATTTTCTGTTGTTTACTTCTACAGTGGCCCCAGTAGCATATGCTATTCCAGATTTAAGTTTTGGCACTTATGGTCCAGGTACTTTAATCTGATTTTAAGTCAACTTTTTGTTTTCATTAACAAACATGCTGAAAGGAATAGTCTGGTGTAATTTGAGAGTTCTGGAATACTAATATACAACCTTAATATTGAATGACAGTGTATACCTTCTTGTAAAGATGAGCATGTTGGCAATAAAATTTCAAAATTTTACTGCAAGTGCTTTTTTATGTTTGGTGACAAAACTGTCACTCTTAATGTACCACAGCATTTAATAACATTTCTCTGTGTTACAAAAGCGGAAAATACCTTCATTAGAGATGGAAACTGGCTTGGAGCTCTTGCTGTTGTGCTCATTACATCTCTCTGTCTCTTCCATATTGTCTGAAGCTTTTATTAAATGTAATTTTGTACATTCACATGCCTCTTTGAAAACTGGACAAAATCAATCAACAGGCAGAAACAGGCAACACCTCATATGTTTGCTTAATTTGACTGTTATGATAACAAGGAGGAAACACTGATATGATTTGCAAAGACATCTTTTACTTTTTGCTTGAGTACAGAAAACCAGAGGAATAAAGATGAGAAGCTAAAGTTCTGGAACTGTAGGAAGCAAAACCAGCTTCAGTTGGCATACTGAGTTCAAAACCAAAGAAACTTGGACCTGTTTTAGTGTAAGCAGCAGAAACAAAACAACTCTGAAGAAATTTTAAACTGCTTAGTTCCTCTTAAAAGTAGTGCATTTTCCAAAGACTGGGAGGAAATATTTATATTTATGCATCCTTTAACCAGTGAAGTTATGATCTTGATGAAATTTTGAGAGATTAGGATAATAGCTTTTTTTTTAGTGTTGAAAAATAATTCGGCCACCAAATCCTTTCTTTCCCATTTTATCCACCCAACTAACTCTTCATTCATAAACTGTGTAGGAACTGACATTCTGCTCGTGTACCCGAGGGCAAAAGCATGCTGACATGCAGATGATTAAGCATGTACCCACAAACAATTGGCTCTGACCCTAACTTGTGTCAAGCAGTTGGCATGGCTCCTGATCAGTAATTAATTAAATCTGCCAGCAGACACTAATGGTATCTTCCCATTGAATGGCATGCCAGACCCATTAAGAATAAACTATTTGATACTGATTCCTGTCTTATGCTTTGTCAGTTCAGCTGGATATCTAGTCAATGTCAGTAAATACTCTCTGTGAAAAAGATTCGTTTAGAAAAAATGCTATCTAAAACATAACATTAATATTAAGATCAGAGCATATTTTTGCTAAGCTGTACTCCTTGCTCACTGTATAAGGAAGTAGCAAGTCCACGGTGGCATCCAATTGCTAAAACCAAAATATGAAATTAAAATATCAGTTATGATGTAGAAAGGTGCAAGAATAATGCTTAAGATTTAAGATGTAGTTCTGGTTATAAATGTATTTTGGTACAACCTATGGTGTTGAAATTATGTTGTGAAGTCCCTCATGGACTTTAATTCCATTTCAAAGACTGTTTCTTGTATTGAATACCTTTTGCCCTGCAGGCAACATCAGCTCCTAGCAGCTGATGGCTACTCCTACTGATTTCTATGGAAGGCAGTTCTCAGGATTTGTCATGTTTATTGGCCATTTTCATATTAGAAGGTGGATTTAAAGATCTCAGTGTGAAAGAAATTCCTAGAGCCCACAACTATTGCTCAGTCATATTTGTGTAAACGCAAATTAACTTCAGTAATTCAAAAGTTTAGAAGCTGAACAGTTGGGGGTGGAGGGGAAGAGGCGGGAAAGTAGCTTGAAAAGCAAAGCTTATTATCTCAAGTGCTGCTGAACACTGTCCAAAATTAACAGTAACAGTGCAGGAATGGCAATAGTCGCCTGCCTGCCTTATTTTTGTGGTCAGTTCTAATTGCTTGTTTCAGGACAGGGAAAGATCTTCTGAATAAATTTGTATCTTGTGCATATATTTATACAGGTAAAGAAGTTGTCAGCCTGATTTTGGGTGAGGTTTTGGAACATTACTGCAGTTGATACTTTTGTTTGCTTGTTTTTTTTTAAAGAAGAATGTTAAGTATTTTGTTAAACGTATTCTGAAGAAAAATTTCAACAGCTATAATGACCAAACTGATGCTGTCCCCTGGGCACATGGGATTATCTTTCACTCTGGTGTATTTATCTGGAATTTATATTGCATTAGGCAACACAGCACAGTCTGCACTTCCCTGCCTTAAGTCACCTAATTGTGACTCTTCTGCATGAGATAGGAATCTCTTCAGATATTTTTAAGTACAGGTCAGAAAACCTGCCCTGCTTTTCCTGGACTGAGCTTATTGCCATGCTAGTAAAATACGTCCATTGCCCTACAAAAAAAAATTACGCAAGGCTGTCAGTGTAAGAAATTCTTACATGTGACAATGTCCATAGTCTGTGCATGTCTCCTCTTGCATGAGGAGGACAAGCATGCAAACAGAAGTATAAGAGGAACATTCAAAGCAGTTCTCATGCTCTGTGGAGGTAGGTGCTTTAAACCTGAGGATATGTCTAGGATCAACTGCATAATTGCATCAACTAATGTAGTTATGAATGAGTCTTAAGGGAGGTTTCTATTACACTTTGCGTAGATGTGTCTGAGAAACATCCATCCCGGAGCAACCCCAGAAGAAACTCAGCCTTTAAGATCCAAAAGCTGAAGTGTTGCAAAGCAACTATTTTGGATGAGTTGTGTTTTGAGAGGTGGTTATTTTATTAAGGAACTTTTTGTTGCTTGGTACAAATAAGCTACCTGAACACCGTGTAGTCATAGTTAAAGGTTCTGTAAGTTGCTGCTACAGGGACATAATTGACTGAAATCTTGAGGCTAAAGCCCATACAGCTGTTGTTAACACTGAAGGGCAAGGACATGCCCTTGGTCATGATTTCCTGTCCTGTGCGTGATTTCAGAGAAATGTAATTGAAATTTTTATTCACTTTCAGGCGTGCTCTCTGGTTCTTCTGCATAGCTCTGACAGAGAAACAGCAAGTGCTGGGCAAGTTATGACAGAAGTACTACAAGTTCCCGTGGGATAAAAAGTGCTGAAAGATGCCTTGTCTGTTGAGGAATGTGGACACAACATGTCTTTGGTGTAGAAGGACTGGGGAGCATTTTAATCCGCTACTTGGGTTATTGTGGGCTCCATCTCACAAGTGAATGCAAGGTCTTCTATGTACTTTACCTTGGAAGAACTAAGCTGGAATGTACAGTTTGCCTGGGATCTAATATAAAAAATTCAGAGATGGTTTATAAAGTAAGATGCACCTCTGAAGAGCATAGATTTTATTAAGAAGTGAATGGTGAATTTATCACAGCTATGCTTTTACATCTTTTGCTAGGCTATTTTATTTTTAGAGTTTTCCTTGGAGGATTTTTTTTCCAACTCTTATCCAGTAGTTTTGAAAATTAGTTTGGTTAGTGTTAAAGGTTTCACTTGAGATTACTCTTCCTGATATTGAAAAGTTCTCTAATCCTTAGGAATGGAAGGTGATAGGTGTTACATGAATGCAAAATGTTTTCTTTTGGCAGATCCAGGTCAAATATTAGTTGAGGCAATAAAACTCACCTTTGATCAACGTGTGATTGTTGCAAAGGACAGTTTTGAAGTCTTCCTTGCTTGTTTTCAGCAGCTGTCAGTCTATTAACTGAGTGTCATTTTAATGAGAGCAGCTGCTGCTTGATATTACTCCTCTGGAAATGTTTGCAGGTACATGGCCTGAGAAACATTTGCTTCTACATAGATGTGGCTATAGACATCTATTCTTTACAAATTGCATGATGGTAAGGAACAATAAAGATTGTTGATTTGATCTTATATGAGTGTTGAAGATCTTAGATTAGACAGGAATTTCATGATTTGGGGGTTCCTATATAAGTGAAAGAAAATCTTTGCAAAGGGACTAAAATTTTGCCACATGGTCATGGTACCCCTTTTAACCTTTTGATGGATCTACCAAAAGAGGTACTGCATCATTTAAATAGATCCAGGCTGAACAGTAATTCTGGGTTAGTAGATACAGGCTTTTTTGCCACTTTTGTGTGTGTACTCTTTCTCTTTATGAAATCAAGGTATGACCAAAACCACATAGTGTGCTGCAGGTTAGTTCAGTTTTTGAGGCTTT
Organism: Chloroceryle amazona; assembly: GCA_027560015.1. NCBI lineage: Eukaryota > Metazoa > Chordata > Aves > Coraciiformes > Cerylidae > Chloroceryle > Chloroceryle amazona. The sequence goes on along the minus strand of JANHFX010013867.1, from coordinate 74,687 downwards.
GAACTTAAAAAATTGTAGTTATAAGCATTACAACATAAACAAGTGATAACCTTCTGGTTCTTGATTGTTCTGTTCTATGGCAATGTTTGGAAAGATCTTGTTTTTAACAGTATTTTGGAAATTAATAATACCTTCTCAAGTAGCACAGGTGCTCAAATGCAAAATGAAAAAAGGACCCCTTACTCATGAAGTGGTTGTGGGCAATGAGGGCACACAACTAGCATCTGAGAAATATTTAAAGTTTGCATGTGTTAAAGCTATAATCTCTGATTTTGTGTATATTGCAAAACATGGTTCTGACTGTTATTACAGTCATCTAGAGTATTTTTAATGAAATCTAATTATATCAACATAGAATTTGATATGCACTTGTGAGGCATCTGTTCTACTGCATTATCATTTGTTAAATTACACATATGACTCTTGTTCTTTTGAGGCCTTCATCACCATTGCTAGGTTCTATTAATGTTCTCTCATAATAGCAATGATAGAATTGCTCCCAAGCAAGTAATTGTTGCAAAAAATAAACTAAATCAATATGTTTTCCTTTTCTTGAACAGGCTTATACCATATGCTCTTAACTTCTTTATGCATAGGGGCTAGTCAAATACATGATAGTTGTTATAGATTTTCTTTATAGTATAGTGATATTTTGTATGTGGTAGTCTAAATAAAATAGTTCTTTTGAGTAATGTCTAGCATCTATGTAGGTAGCTGTTTTGAATTAAAGCACATTTGCAACTGTATTAGTATTTGTTAAAATTGATAGTTTTTCAAAACTGTGGATTTTCCTTCGCTGTATTAATTTTTAAAGTAAAGATTTGACAAAGAGAATATCAGAAGCAATGATGGAAAAAAAAATATAAAAACCTGAGCATACTTTATTGCACAGACATCTGCAATTAATCTGAGTAATATATAGAAACAACCAATGGTAGACCTCTAATTATAATAATAATTTTTTTTTTATGTTGTACTTGTTGGAACTAATGGTAAGACTAAACTTCTAATGTGTTTTTTTGTTGTTGGGTTTTTTTTTTTGTTTGTTTTGTTTTGAGTCCACCATGTATTTTCACAATGCAGAAAATGTAGGAGTAAGCCCTTAAAATTCATGGCTCAAAGAGGTCTGCTTTCACTAGTTTAGTAAAATGTCTGGTATTTGAGTGATGATTCAAATAGAACAAAAATTACATGACTCTTGACTGAAAATTGCTTTCCAACCACAATAAAATAGTGGAGATCCCATGACATATATCACAGAAATAATAACAATTTGGCCTAGACATTGAAGCAGTTGAGCGATGCTTTTAGTTTGTCACTTGTTGGGATTTGTTTTACATTATTCAAATTGTGGGCCAATCAATACAACCTTCTTATAGCAGGAAAAAAAATCCTATGTGTCCACAGTGTGTATATATATCTACAGTGAATTATACAAAGCCATGGACAAATTAATTCATGTCCTCCTTTCTTGGGTCTGAATCTTTAGTGTGTTTATAATTTTCAGAATAAGCTTAATAATTAATTGCTTAACTAATTAAAACTCTCATATGCCACATGTTACCTATCGGTGAAGCAGCAAAGCAGAAGCAGCAGCCTGAGGTTTTCATGTGGACTTTCTCTCTACTTACTGACTGGATTCTCTGTTGAAATGCTGTCATCTTGTCCTTTTCTAAAAAGATAAATTGATAACTGACAGCTAAGTTGCCCAGGTCTTTATTACCAAAATAACCATTGCAATAACAGTAAATATTTCAGCAAAGTATTTTCCTTGCCTATTGAATTTCCTCCATTGGGGGAATATGAGTGGAGATCATGTAAAAAATATAGGAATGTAAAGAGTCAATATGTGTGTACATTTTTAAATGACACAAAGTGTTGAAAACTGACTAGTAGTTTTCTATATCTCAATTTTCATACACTGACCTCGTTCCAGAATGGAAGTGCTAAACATTTTGAAAACAGGGCCATTAAAAAGACAGCACTAAATGGTGTCCTAAGGGATTTTGGAAAATATCGGTTATTTTTTACCATCTTACAAATACTTTAAGGTTTCTCTGACAGAAAATATTGTACTTTATGGAAAACAGCAAACAATATCAGCCATAACTGGAATTTTTGAAAGGATCAAAGATTTATGTTTTCTTCTTAATGAAAATTTTCATTGAGATTTTCTTGTGCTCTGTCAGAATCTGGAAATACATAAAATTCTTTTTTTCCCCTCTTTTCAAGTAAAAAAAAAATATTAATCATCCTTTTCAAGTAGTGAAAACAATTATATGAAACAGAAGTGTATTGTTAAAATGTTTAATATCTATAAAATTACTAGTATTAAAGATATCACTAAGATATTCTACTTTCCATTTCATCTAGAAAATTAAGTAGTTTCATGGAAAATCAGTTTGCATGCACTCTCCTTAGAAAAATGGCCTAGTTAAAAATTTCTTTAAGAATTAGCTTGTAAATGACCTATTTAATATAGAAATATAGTTTAGAGATAAAAGAATTAAAGAATATCACCAAATAACATGAACAAAGCCCAGAAAGAATTGTTTTAAATATCTGTAGCTATAGTTTTATAAGTCAGTTGTGCTTATTATAAAGGGTACCACAGTACTTCTGTCAAAATGAGTATATTTTTTACTTCAGGTACAGGAACTGTTGAGAAACTTCTTGAACTACATATGGTTTATATGTGATAGATAATGCAGTAATTCCATTCAGTGAATACAGGACTAACTCCAACAATCCTAGCTATACCTCATAGATGAGGTATATTCATCAGACCAGTTTTGCCTGGTTTTTGGATGACATTTTGAGAAATGTTAAAAATTAATAGTTTCTTTCCTACCAAAAAGGCAATTGTTCTGTTCTCTAAGATCTAACCTTTATTAAATACTCTGAGAATTTGGAGACTCAGATTTTTCTTGCATTGCTTGACAAATCTGATAATCACTAAATATTCTAACAGAATATAATAATAAGTGGTAAATCTGATTTAAATATAGAATAGCAACTGTGGCATTCTGCTGAAAAAATCTGTATCATTTCCAGATGTGAGCTAGCATCTCTGTATGTGCTGTATAATACTGAGTAAGTATCAATGGATATCCTCAATTAGGAATTATCTATTTTACTGTTACACTGGACTTTCTCTAAGGGCTACTAGGAGCAGACTAGGTAACTTAATTCCTGGCGGTTTAGTTGTATTCTGCATGGTCTTAAGATGAGTTTATTTTTGGTGCTTAAGACTGGTTAGGAGGCAAGTTCCTCTGTTCCCAGTACAATAGGAAAATTATAGGATTGGTCATCACACCAAATGTACTGATATAAGACATTTTTGTCATAAAGCCATTTCTATTTAATAGTTTGTATAAATATTTTAATTAGCAGTCTGGTAATAAACTGCATGCTTAAGCTCCTCTTTTTTGATAAGCCAGTTGATCAGAAAACCTAGAAAGTGCCCAAATTGTAGGCATATAACCATTTGATTTGTTTAAGTGGAAGCAAAGGTGGAAGGTTTTTCCATCTTCTTTATTTTCTTCAGTTTCATTCTTGAATGACATAACTGTAAACAGTTGAGATATTTCACACTGGATAAAGAACTCATCTGAATTTCTTCTTTAAAGACTGTTTATATTTTTCATACTAAGATGCCACTGTACAGACTATAGAATCTGCAGTGGGAAGTAGGGGCCTTCTGGTAGAAAGCATAGATCAGTACCTTCAGAACATGACTTTTTATGTAGATAATTATTTACTTATGTCTTTGTTAAGACATAAATAAGCTTTGACAAAGTATGATAAATAGTACTCATCTAATATTAATTTCAATTTTGAATGACTGAGCTCAGATGGTAAGTTTATTCATGTGACTAATTTTCAATTTTTATTTATTAGCTTTGGGGTAAGGACACAAAGTTCTAGATGGCTTTGACTAGTAAATATGTTTTCAGTAATTATCAGCTAAGTTCTGTTTGTTTTATTTTAGATATCTCTGAAAGTTTAAGGTTCAGAAGTACAGTGAAGTCTTAGTTTTTAAGTTTATGGTTTTTTTATAAATATTTTATCCTAATTTTCCTTGTATGCTGCTTTCTCTCAAGGAAGTCTATTCATTAAGAAAAATTGCTTGGTTTTTCTGTCTAGTTGGAGCTATAAAAGGCAACAACATTTGCTTGTCTCTATTTCATGTGTGTGTTATTCTGTCATCTGTGCAGTTTGGTTTTGCCCATCCACCAGTACTGCATATGCTTCTGAATTAAAATGTGTGCTAAGGTCATTCTTTTCTTAGGGCTCATGTCTTTAAACTGGAATCCCAGAGGAATTGGTCTATACTTCTAATTTAAATTTCTTGAGAACACACAGAAATACATTTATGCTCTCCTATTTTTTTCCTAAATTAATTTTATTTCATTTTTTCTATCTAGTTAATCATGCTTATTTGCACTATTGAACTGCATTGACCCAAGCTGGTCTTGAGGTCCTTTCTGAAAGACACTTTGTGTATTAAAGATCTCAGAATATGAATCAAAAAAGAGAAACACACTTTTACTGGTGAGGAATGAAACAGATTTTTTGTGTGTGTGGTTTATGGGCTTTTTGGTTGGTTTTTGTGTGGTTTTGTTTTGTTTTGGTTTTGTTACTCTGTGTCCACAATCAAAGCTCAGTACTGGGGCCAGTTCTGTTTAATATCTTTATCAGTGATCTGGATGAAGGTATTGAGGGCACACTCAGTAAGTTTGCAGATAGCACCAACTTGGGTGGGAGCATTGATCTGTCTGAAGGTAGGGAGGATCCACAGAGGGATTGGGACTTGCCGAATGGAGGAGATGAAGCCAGTTGTATGAGGCTCAACAAGGACAAGTGTCAGGTCCTGCACTTGGGTCACAACAATTCCATGCAATGATACAGGCTTGGGGAAGAGTGGTTGAAAAACTGCCTGGTGGAAAAAGGGCCTGGGTGTGTTGGTCACCAGCTGTCTGATTATGAGCAAGAGGTATGCATAGATTGCCAAGAAGACCAACAGCATCCTGGTTTCTATCAGAAAGTGTGGTCAGCAGTACTAGGGAAATGATTGTCCCCCTGTCCTCAGCATTGGCAAGGTTGCACCTTGAATACTGTATTCAGTTTTGGGCCCTGCATTACAAGAAAGTCATTTAAGTACAGGAGGCTGTCCAAAGAAGAGCTACTAAGCTGGTGAAGGATCTACAGCACAAGTGATCTGAGGAGTGGCTGAGGGAGCTGAGGTGGTTTAGTCTGGAGAAAAGGAAACTCAGGGAAGTCCTTATTGCTCTCTACAACTACCTGAAAGGAGGCTTTAGTGAGGTGGGGTTTGGCCTGTCCCATACATCAAGTGATAGGACAAGATGAATTAGCCTCAACTTGCGCCAGGGGAGGCTTAGATTGGATATTAGGAAAAAATTCTTCATTGAAAGCATGATCAAGCATTGGAACAGGGAAGTGGTCAAGTCACTGTCTCTGGAGGTATTTGAAAGATGTATAGTTGTGGTGCTTAGTGATGTGGTTTAGTGGTGATTTGGCAGTGTTCAGTTAACCATTGGACTCAATCTTAAAGGTCTTTTCTAACCTAAATGGTTCTATGATTCTATACCAGTCTGAGACAAATTATAGTCACTGCACTTCCACATTTCATTTGGCTGCAGTCTCACAATTCACAAAAAAGCCAAGAAAGGGCTAACAGTAATTTTACTACATGCAAGGAAATAATAAAAAAGATATAATAAGATCAAACTGATTTATAAACAAATCCATCCTTTAAAACTATTTACTCTTTTCTACTTCTTTTTAAATAATGTCTTAACAAACTCGTTGAAGGTGACTCTCAAGGAGAACTCTATCTGCTAAATCTCTTAGGCATTACTGGATACAATTTCTACTTGTAGCTGAGGTGTGGACCCTAGAGATGCAATAGTAGTCACAGAAGGGAACATTCTTTTTAGGTTTGAAGAGACAATGTACAATGTGCCCCTGAGAACAGCTTACTGCCCTTTCAGTACAGCTTTACTAAACTAATGGCAAGATTCTGTCAAGCATGTCCATTTTTATTAAGTACCTAATCTTAGCTGAATTATGTGGTTTTACAGCTCAACATCTGCTGCTACTTACTCAATGACTGTGAAGGTCTGGATGGTGATGTTGGGAAATACATTAGCACCAAGCAGAACCCCTGCTCACTTTAAAATATATGATTAATCATTGCTTTCTGAATAGCCAGTGAGCTCTGTACTTGTCTTCTAGCTTTCAACAGCATCTCAGTTTCTTCACATCTGTTGTGGTTTTTCTGTTGTTTTCTTCCCCACTAAGTATTTTGGGATTTTTGGGGTAATAGGGGATTTTTGGTTAGGTTTTTTTTCATTCCTTAAGCTTTAACCCTGTGAATTCACAGCTCTACAGGGTATCCAGTAATGGACTCAAGGACAGATCTATGAAAGGACCTAAGTATAATATTATTGGTACCTCCCAGTACTGAACATTATAGTGCCTACTTTTCAGATACGTGATAAGAATTCACAGTTCTGAAATGTGTGCATAAGATTCAATGTACAGGGGAAATTTTATAACAAGTGTATGATGTAGAAAATCTAGTATATGTGGAAGGGCAGCCATTATTTTTTTAACAGAAAGAGGCAAAAGGACAGTGATGATAGTAACTAAAATACAGGAGTATTTCCTGCACCTGATTACCAGGAGCCTCATTTAATAAAGCCTGTTCTTTAGTAATAAAGACACCACTGACATTAGGGAAATGGAAGTTCCAGTCTTCATTGATTGAAAAGGAACTGAAGTCTGTATCTCTTACACAGTATTGGTTAAAAATTAGCAAGTAGTTTAAGGTGTCATTTGAGAATGGCTGCTCATGTCCTTTATGTAATGTTTGGTATGAAACATTAGAGTCCAGAGGCTTGAGGTGAGATGGCAAGCTCAAGAAGTACTCGGAGGTTAAAAAAAAATGGAGCCACTTGCTTTTCAAGGATAAAGAATTATCAGACAAATTAGAATCTACTTTTTAGTCTGGGGCAAGTAAGACATAACATGATCTGGATTCTCTCTTTTGAAGATGGGAAGATGAGAGAGCCTTTCACTGGAGAAAGAGAAGACAGTTTCTCAGCTCGTATAAATGAGTATTGCTCTAATTCATAGCAGCTGGTGTATCAATTGAGTGGCAGCAAGTTGTTAAAGGAAGGTAGTGGTTTAGCTGCAGCTGTCCTAGGATGGTTGTGCTGTAGAGTAAGAATCCCATGCACAGTGTATTTTATGGTAGTATTTCATTCATTTTTATAAATGCTGTCTTTCGACTCTAATTCAATCTGAAAGAAGAGACTCCTCTGGCTGAGGCCTTAGTTCAACTGCTGAATAGGGACACTTTTTCCACCTTTGGATAGAAAAATATGTGAGCCATCTAACAGCACTGTGAAAACACTTCAAAGACAAGAGGTAAACTGGTAAGGTCTCAACATGTAGAGTTTGTGCTTATTCATTCTCTGATGATACTAACACTGAACAAAACACTCTAAAATAACAAATTTCCAAGACTACAAACTGGTTTTGTTTGCTTTAAGTAAGATATTGTGGTTTAAGTCCACCTAGTCAACAAAGCAGAACACAGCTGCTCACTCAGTCTGGTGGGATGGGGAGGAGAAAATAGAACAAAAAGCTGGAGTGTTGAGACAAAGGACAGGGAAGCATAACTCACCAGTTATGGTCACGTGCAAAAGACAAACTCAACATGGGGAAATAAAATCAATTTAATTTGAACAAAACCACCACCAATTCACTAATTGAATCATAGCAGGATGGTGAGAGATACAACTGGATCTTAAAAACACCTTCATCCCACCCTTCCTCTCTTATTTGTCTCAGCTCTGCTTCTGATTCCCTAACTCCTATGACCCCTCCAGTGATGCAGGGGGACAGGGAATGGGGGTTATGGTTGGTCTGACCCACGTTGTTTCTGCCGCTCCTTCCTCCTCAAGGTGAAATCTCACAGTCCTCCCATGGCATCCCAACCATGGGAAACAACTCATCCATTAACTTCTCCAACTAGTGCGAGTCCCTTCCTTAGGCTTAAGTCATCTTGGAGATGGACTGTTCCAGCAGGGCCTTACCTCAGTCATGGAGTTCTTTGGAAGCAGCCACCTGCTCCAGAGTGAAGTCCTCCACAGGCTGCAGGTGGGATTCTGCTTCAGTGTTCATCTCCATGGGCTACAGGTGGTCAATCTGCTGTCTCACATATGGGCTGAAGGGAAATGAATGCTCGAGTACACTTCTCCCACCTCCTTCCTCACTGACCTTGCTGTCTTTCATGATCTGATCCTCTCCAAAATAAAAGAATGCCGAAAACAAAGGAACTTGCCCAACAAGTTCTTCCCCTCTTAAATGTGTTATCACAGAGGCAGTGTCTGGCTCAGCCTTGGCCAGAGCCAGGTCTGACTTGGAGCTAGGAGAGCTTCTCAAAGCTTCTCACGGGAGCTATGCCAGTAGCCCCTTCTGCTGCTATCAAAACCCTGCCAGACACAAACCCAAGATATAAGAGACTTGGATGAATAAGGAAAATCCCATTGAATATTTTCATAAAATCTTTTCTGTTGGTTCCATAAAATAGGTTGATTTATTAAAAAATACAAAATTTACAGATTCCATTAATTGTGGCAGTGTTAGGTGAGATGTTCAGAACTGCATCTGTTACAGAATGTATATAGTGCTGTGAAATACAGTTCTGCTGCTTCTTGGAATTTATGGCCTGAGCTTTGTTTGCCAGCTTAGCTAACTAACGTGCATTAATTCAAATTAATATTAAGAATTTTATCAAATTACATGTTCTGATTTGTGTAATAATTGATCCTTTCTGCCTTAATACTTAAACTGTCAAAAGAGGCTTGATACTTAGTTTGGAAATCTGATGGCTTTGAATTGCATTAGGGCTTTTGACAGAAATTGTGCTCACACTTCTTAGTAATAAGCGCAACTAATGTGACTAATGCTGCAGTAAGTGGTAAAAGTCACTATACCAGGTGTTAGCCTATGTAAATTTTAGAACAATATCTGTTATAGAGATAATCCACTTGTATTCACTTTCCTTTGTGACCTGTGCTAGGTTATATGATCCTGCTCTGGCAGAGGGGTTGGACTCGAAGATCTCCAAGGTCCCTTACAACCTCTGATGCCCTGTGATACCCTGTGATATGTAAATACTGCTTTCTATCCAAACAGCTCAGTCACATTTACTATTGTACTATAGGATGCAAATCCTATGCAACTCCTACACTGAGTAGGCTGGATGAGGCACAAGCCTGTCTCAGTTATGCTTTCTATTTCTATTAGATATAAAAGATGTACTGTATGAGAGAGGTTCATGGCCTTAAAAATGCTTGCAGGGCTTCTTTTGCATATAAGTAGGCTGCATATGCAAAGACCAGAAAACTGTTTTTCTTAGAATAATTTTCTCTGAACATTGAAACTGTATCGACTCTCTGTACCTGTTAGGTTGATTAAAAAAAACCCAGCACCTACAAAATCCTACAATTTACCATAGAGGAAATGTTAAGATAGTAGCTCTGTTGATTTTTTTTTCCTTCCTTCTCCCAAATCTCCAGTTTCCTATTTTATGTCATCTTGTCTGAACGAACAGATTTATAAACCAGCTCCTTGAACAGTAAAACCATTTGCCATTTGGTGAAATTGGCTGACATTTCATTTTTGGTGTGCAGACTGCAGATAATGTTGATATTATTTCACTGAGCTCTGTACTACACCATTAACATATTGCTCATGACTGAATTTGAAATGCTTTCACTCTTGCAGAGTAATAGCTTGCATTTTCTCTGTTAAAGAAATGATCTGGATTTTGCTGACAGAAAATAGTTAATGTTGCAGCACAGTAAAATAGAAATTGCACCGAAGTAAAAAAATGCAACACTAAAGTCTATGTTAAAAGTGAAGGAAGAAAATCTCATAGATGATAAATTTACTCTCAATATCTATAAATATTAATAGAAATGAGCAGCATTCATGAAATAGGCTTAAATTCAAATTATATCAGCATTGTAGCAATGCAGGACATGTCAAATTAGAAGGATATTCCTGTTTGCATTACATAAAAATGAAAATTCTTTTCAAGTTGTAGACCTTATCCCATTCTTTCCAATGTATGTTTTTGCTGAAGAAGAAACCAGGTAGCAGGATTGCAAGGTACCTTTGGGTGACCAGGAACACTGAAACCTTAGGCAGTCTTTTATCAAGTTGGCAGGCAATTATCAACGAGTTTATTTTATAATGTTTTAAGATCTACATATATAGATAAATTTGTAAATCAAGGATTTTCTTTAAAAGTTTTACTTCAAATCCTACTGAGAGAGAGAAGTGGAAATAGGGAACTGATTTTAAATTCTGTCACCCTGCTACAATTTGTTATTAGTAGCATTACCGATGATCTTAGATAACTCCCTTACTCTTTTATTTATTTCTCTCTGCCTTCTTGGTTATGCATCTTCATAGCTTTGATTAGATATGTTTTGCCAGACAGTGTTCTTTGTTTCTATAACACATTATGGATCATATGCTGCCATCCTTCTCCATGTTAAATTGTATCTTCAGCTGTGTTGGTACTAATTATTGACAATTAAGTTTACAATTAATGATTAAGAAAGAAGTTGCTTATTGTGATTAAAGGAGGCAGTATGTCATCTTGGTTAACAAATAGCTTTTCAATTACATGTTCCACATACATAAAATATTCCACTGATCAGCCAGGTGTGCACTTCAGAAATACAAGATCCAAACTACTATCTTCATTTGAGATGCTTTCCAAGATAGGCTAATGTTTTCAGTTTCTTATAGTCAAAAAGATAAATTTTGCTTTACATTTATAAATGTGGAAGACGGATTCTTCATCAAAGAGAAATCTTTGTTCTGTGTTAAACCCATATCTGAGAAAAATCAGTGGAAAGAACTGAAACTCTTTCCATTGGAGAACGGGAGTTGTGGCCATTCCATAGCAGTTTCTTTCTGCTGCTCCTTCCTCTTCACACTTTTCCCTTGCTCCTGTGTGGGTCCTTCCCATGGGACACAGTCCTTCACAAACTGCTTCTGTGTGGGTCCTCCATAGGCTGCAGTTTTTTCAGGGAATATCTTCCTGCTTTGGCATGTGGTCCTTCCTGGGCTGCAGTGTGGATATCTGCTCCACCGTGGGCTGCAGGGCAGTCTCTGCTCTGGCACCTGGAGCACCTCCTATCCTCCTTCTGCTCTCAACTTGGTGTTCACAGGGTAATTTCTCTCTCTCTCTCGTTACTTTTTCCTCCTCTTCTTCACAAAGGTCACCTCTGCATTCCCAGTTTTGCCAGCACCTAGGCATAGACACTCAATACAATTGCAGTGTAAATATATTGATAAGATATTGATTTCTCTGTCACCATTTCATGTAAAGTAAAAATTCTCACAAATCTCAATGACTTAATCAGCAATTACTTATTTTCTACTATATATGTAGATGATTTACTTATTGCCAGGGAGACAAAAAGGTTGTTCATTGTTTACACATTATATCTTATATGGAATAATAAACAAACATTAACTTAGTTGACATGTTTTACCATTAAGAAGTAGTGATACCTAAACTAAAATAATGTCATTTTAGCATTGCAATACAAAATATGAAATAATTTTCATTTTATATTTTTAGGTAAATTATAAAGTTACACTTTAGCTTTTAATAAAATGCTACTTTTCCCATGGGGTTTAGTATTTCTGTTGTTCATTGATCTAGATTAGACATTAGGAAGAAGCTCTTTACTACGAGGGTGGTGAGACACTGGAAAGAGTTGCCCAGAGAAGCTGTGGATTCCTCATCCCTGGAAATGTTCCAGGCCAGCTTGGATGGAGGTTTCAGCAACCTGGTCTAGTGGGAGGTGTCCCTGCTCATGGTGGGGTTTGGAACTAGTTGATCATTAAGGTCCCTTCCAACTCAAGCCATTCTCTGATTCTGTGAAACTGAAAAACTAGATAGAGAAGTATTAGAGTGTTGTTTTCCTTCCCTCCAGCCAGGTAGTGTCTCACTTTTGAAAATATAGTGAATGTTCATTGTGTATGCATAAAATTATTGCTGGGTATGAACCAAAGCACTAGATCTGAGCTGCCTGATTTTTGATTTTTTATTTTTTTCATTCTAGTCAGGGAATAACAGTATTTTCCATGTTCTGCTTTAAAGCTTCAGCATCTGTAAAACACACTGGCATTATTATGTTGATTTAATGTCTTTAGAGTTTACCAGCTGGGGACAGGATACTACATTTGACACCTGCAGGTGCATAAATGTTATGCTAACAGGCAAAGGTTGGCTGAACTTTTCATAATGAATACATCTTCCACAGTCTTTAAAGTTACTTCATGGGCAGACTTGCTAACTTCAAACATAAGAATGTATTTTGAGGAAGAGTGGCTTATATTTGTCCAGACTAACAACAGGGATTTACAGAAGCCCCAGCAGACACATTATATTCTTGTATTGTCTTGAAACCTCCTATTTTCACAGATGATCAAGCAAACAAAAATTGTGATTACTTAATTAGTTGTGAGATACTGGCTTTGTGAAGAGTGCACTATAATCCACTGTCCGCAGGGGCTTTGGCATGCTGTTTGGTCTCCTTGCTGCTTCAGCACAGCACTGATGAAATCACAGGGGCAGTGACTAATGGCAGTATTTTCCCAGTTCAGTTTTCCACTTTGCAATAGATTTTCTCTGTAATGCTGTATGTTATCTTAAGTTGGTAAGTTAACCAGGCATCTGAACTAAGTTCCTGCTGCTTTGCACTGCAAAATCTAATAGAAAGCACCTAGATCATATCCTTAAAATTTGCAATGAATAAAATTAATTTTGCACCCTGTTTGATTTTTTTTTTTGCTATGTTTTCTGCATAGTCAGGTTGTCATTTTGTGGTTAGTTCCTGCCTGAATTTCTGTTTCAGCTAAGACACCAAACTTACATAGATGATTAAGCCTAAGCTGTTCCATATGGTATTAAACCCAGGCTTTATGAGTTTTCATAATCAAAACAAAAAGAAAAGAAAAGCTTTATTTTTTCCTTCCTGCCTTTACTAAATTGAAAATAACTTGTGATATTTTGTCTTTGGAGTAAAGGATGTCTACTGCACTGAGCTTCAGTAGAAATAAGTGTAGCAAAATCTATTCCATACAACACACTCACCTGGGGTTTGAGGAGGTGGAGAGAACGCTTGCACCTGAGCTGACTTAGACTTGGTACTGCAGTATCAATCACCTTGTTAAGTGGAAAGGTTTAACAGAAAACACACAGCCTCACAGCACTTCTGAACTCATTCTGTAATATGTGACTGAGACTCCAGTCACCCTGGGCACAAGGTAAGTGAAAAAGCAGCACTATTTCTTTTCCAAATTCATTGTTTTGAGAATTAACACTGATACAGTGAAGCATCTTTTAAAGGAAAAGAAAATGTTGTGGTGTTCCCTGATAACTTTTTCTTTTTTTCCTATCATATTGGCACCGTTTTTTTAATTTATCCCTTTTGTGTATTAATGACAGGAAATTTTGTATGTTTTATACATGTTCTTTGTCATTGTAAACTCTAAAATTTGTTTTATGAATACGCACAGTTGCATTCCTTAGTGACTGAGAACTAACAACAGGTTTTGTTTATACCTTTGGAGTCTCTCCTGTTATCTGATGCTTATACCTCGAGAACCTCTGTAACAACCAATCCATGCTCAAGCTCTTTTATTTTCTCAAAGTTCACCAAAGGGTCTATGTATAATAAAACCTTTATATAGTATATAACTGAAATCTGTAATCACAAGGGTTTGGCCATGGGTTACATTGAGATCTCTGTTGTGAAATAATGCACAGGGGCTTGCAACTTCCCCAAGCCAGTTCTGACTCAATATTTTGTTCACACTAGGCTTACTCACGCAGCTTACCAGGTTTGATTTGCAAGCCATGGCTGGGTTGTTGCCATGATCACAGGCTGCCTCAGTGTAGTGTCAGACAGGAGCAAAGTTAGTGTTTTCAGATTCTCGTCTCCATAGATGTTTGGGTTATGTGGGATAAAGGTGAGGAAATAGGTCTCCTTTCCCTTTCCTCTTTCTGACACTAAGATTTAAGCAAGTAGCTCACAGGCCAGTATCAAGGCTTATGCAACTTGTCCCTATCTAGTGAACAATAATCTTGTTTTAAGTTCTACAGTTAATATTAACAAAAGGTGTCATGTTAAGCAAGTATTTGTCTAAAGATTAAGCTGACTGACATAGATTTTTATTTTATTCTTTTTCCAAATGCTTCAGGTTATAGTAGAAAAATGTTTAATTTAAGTTCATTGAATGACTTCCCAAACAGGTAAGCCATGCTGTTGTAAGGCAGCTTTTGCTGCTCTGTTTCTTTAAAGCTGAAATTCCATTTTCACTTTTATGAAATACAAATTGAAAGCATTTTTCTTGTACACCGTCTGTTAGGTAATGTTCATGTTTAATCATATATATCTTTAATTCTACTGTTACTAGGTTTTAGAAAAGTAAGTCCATAATATTCTGGGCTAAAATTTAAAGGATGATCACATCTAAGGATTCTATAGGGGTTATTCAAGATATGCCTAAGAACTGGCATTAGTGAACCAGTGAGACACAACCATATGCTTAACTAAATGTGTGAGTAATTTTTGAGTAAATACTATTTAGTATCACAGCATCAATACCATACCACTATGATATATAAAAAAAAATTAAAAATATTGTTCTAGTAATATTTTGCTGAATTTAGAACACATTATTTGGATATTAACGTGAAGAATAATATGCTGTTGTTGTTAACCTTAATGTAAAACTCATGTTTGATCCAATACTGAACCAATGCTCCAATACCATGTAAAGATTCCTTGAACCTTGCATGTATGGAATAGTGTGCTTTCTGTGTTTTGTGTACTGAAATGACTTTTTTACATATTTTCTTTTTCTGTGTTTTGTGTTCTCTTAGGTATGGAGGTCTTATATAGGATACTGTTTTTATTATAAAGAACATATTTGAAACAATGCAAAATGAGATAATGATTGCCAGCTGTATCTCTCACAGATGCTCTTGTTAATTTTAAGACACATTTCACCACCTACACCTTTCCTTCATGCGAATATCCACCCTCTCCTACCGAAAGGTCAATGAAACAGATTTGTAGCAGATTTTGTGTTTCTATCTCCATACATACTGAGGAGATTGTATACTGTTCTAGGCTGTTTAGTGGCTATGATCCTCTGAAAGAGGAAGAGGAAAGCCCACACAAGCAGATTTCCCCTTCTCTCATCCTGAAAGGTGAGCATAATGCAAATATAATTAAAAACAACACTTTCAGGATCACTTCTTTTCTTGTAATTAGTGTTTTGTTGTTTTTTGTTTTTTTTTTTTTTCTTCACTGATGTACTGTTTATTAGCAGTTACACAGTAGAACTTAAGCAGTATTTATCAGGACTGGAAAAAAGCAGAGACTGCTTCCAGTTAAAGATGCAGAGCAAGTGCCTGAAAGTCAGTCTCCAACTCTTACATAAAGAAGGCTATAAGTCTTATAATTTAATGTCTTTGTTTCTCAATATACACACTGATGAGTTTGAGGCCACTGGATAAACTGTGTAGGAAAATGACCTACATAAAATATTTCCAGATCAATAAAAGCAAACCTACATGCATGACTATCATAGCAAGATGATTATTTCTACAAAGGTTGTTATAAGCAACAATTTCTTTTCTTGAACCATGTTTTCTGCTTGGGTGTATAAACAGTCCCCTCCTCCCCAGAAAGGTGATAAAAAAATGTTCAAAAGTACAGTGTTTTGAGTCTGCAGTGCTGTAGATTATAAAATTAATTTAAGTAAAGGTAAATACTAAAGATGGAAGTGTTTAATTAGTAATAAAATAGTACATTATTGTTGATGATCACAACTGCACAAAGGTCCAGTGACATGTGTTGTACCATTTCTTTTTCCTCTCTCCTTTGAAAGAGGAACCTCCGCTATCAGGGATAAAATGGGTTTGTTTTATTCCTGAAAAAGGAAACAACTGTTATCACTATTAAAAAAAAAACAAAAGACAACAACAGCAACCAACAAAAGAAACCCTGAAAACAACAACAGGAAAGGGGAAAAGTTGATAATGGGAGTTAGGCGTAGTAGTGAGTCAGGATAATTAGCTAATGGATGATTACAGGGTGCAGGCCCTAAAACTATAGAACCATGTAATTGGTATCTGGGGCATATGGGATTTTCTGACCTTAGAGTGGGAGGTAACTGGTGAATAATCATTTTATCAATCTGGTTGTTGTTCAATGCACAAATATATGGAGTTTTTATGTATTCAGTACAGTTATCAAGTCTTCTACTGTTGTTGTTAATGTCTATTATTAAGTTTTCCACTACTTGTTCTCTTAGATCATATCATGAGGGGCTTGAATCCAGGTTTGGCCCTTTCATATACTTAGCCTGTTAGGCATTGGAATAGTGTGTTTAGCAGGAGTGGCAGAAAAATATTTATATTCATTACAGCAGAAATGAAAAGGTGGAAGGGGTTACAGTAACAAGAGTGCTGATGGTACTGTAAATGCACTTTTAAGGTGATATTTGGAACATAGAGGCAGGGCAAGAAATAGGTAGGCATCACTCCATGAGTACCTGCATGTTTGTTTGTATGACTTTGTACAAGTCTAATGTACAAAATTATTTTTTTCTTCTGTTGAAGCATTTCTCACAAAGGCTCACTGAACTGCCTTTATAGTTCTCTAGTTAGAACATATAGTTTTGATAGTTTTAATGCCTCAATGAAGTATATTAGTTCTGAAAAGCTTCAGAAAAGAATGATCAAAGCTACTCAATGGCTTCCATGTAAGAAATAATTCAGTAGGACACTTCTCTTAACCTACAAAAAAGAGGTATCTGAATAGGCTTACAATAGAGGACTGTAAAATAATGAGTAGTGGGGAGAAGGTGAATATAAAGGTGAATATAGAATGACTAATCTCTCTCTTTCTTCCAGTATAAGAACTATAAGACATCAAATGACTTTAACTCGGAACAGGAAATTCCTGCCATGAAATACTGTAGTTACTAGAAGGTCATATGTATCCATAGACTGTCAGCATATATATGGTCTTTACTCCATAAATTTTCCCAAAGAAACCTCTTGTTCAGTAAACTGAACCTCTGGTTCATATTAAGGAATTACTAAAACCTGTAAGAATGGTAAATATATTCCTATATGCATCCCCTTGCATAGTTTCTTCCTGGGCAGTCTTGATTGGACATTTGTGGGGATAGGATATTGGGCCAGATAGATCTTTAATCTGAAACAAGATAGTTTTTTACATGCTTGTTATCTGAATCTCTGAGTGATGCTTCTGTCATTCTTGTCTGTCATTTTATGTACTCTAGGAGTTAAAAGAGGTTTAGAGGAAGTTCCAGTGTCCTCATATATATATATTTGTTTTCTTTCTTAGAACCTGTAACGTACAATTGAATGACATTGTATTTTAGGATCATCCCAGTTGTACTAAAAGCATTAGTGGGGGACTTTCTGTACTATTATTTTGCTTAAAGAATGGTGAGCTTGTCTTTAATGATTAAAATATTATTTAGCTGCATCATTTATTTATTTAAACATGAAGAGCCAGGTAGTAACCATTCTTGTTTATTTTTAAGATTTATTTATAGTTATTTATAAGTAGTATTTTGAGTCGGGAACACCTTTTAATTCCTCAGAAATATGGCCTATAGGGGGTGCTAGTGTGATGTTCCATCTCACATGTGGATGCAGCATCACAAGGACTTTAAGCCCTCTGGGGAAGGACAGTGCTTGGCAAGTACAACACGCTAAAAAAGAAAACAGTCTGAAAGTTGGGAGGTCATGAAAGCTGTGGAGCTTGGTAGAAACACTTGTCTGATTTAGGTTCTCCAGTACACCACTTTACACGGCCCAACAGCACTAAGGTGAAAGACACTGTATACAGATCAGACTTACGACTTACACTGGTTGGTTACTTTTCCAAAGGAAGATTTGCCTTTTAACTTAGAAAGAAAATAACACCCTTAGGAAAAGAAACCTCCTTGGGCAGAAGCTGTTTTATAGAACTGATCAGAAATAGAAAATAAGAAAAATTCAGTGCTTCTCAGCAGCCATTAGGAAGTTATTATTATTTCCTTCAGCTACTGTGATGAGAAGAAAACACTTGTGTCATTTTTTTTCACTTAAGTCTAAATCAAATAGGATTACCTGTTGTCCTTCATTCTTCTTAACCTTGTAGAACTGTAGCAGGATTGGTAATCAGGTTGAGACTGTGTTTTCCTGTACTACTTGAAAACTATTATGTTTAACAACTGCGTAGCCTTCAACATAAAAATCTGTCCAAGCAGAGATTCCTTGCTGTAGTTTATAACTTATGTTTGTGTTAGGCTGAGTTAGTTGCACTGGAGTTTTCCCAAGTGTAGAAAGGGTGGAATAAAAATCACATATTAACTAATTAGTTGTCTTTTTCTCTTGATACTGGGGCTCTAACAGTGAGAATATATGTATGGCTATGTGTTTACATCTAGCTTCTAACAGCTGCAGCTGCAATGTTCTCAGGGTGGTGAAACACTGACACAGATTGCTCAGAGAGGTGGTGGATGTCCTATCCCTGGAAACATTCAAAGTCAGGTTGTATGGGGCTCTGAGCAACCTGATCTAGTTAAAGATGTCCCTGCTCACTGCAAGGGGGTAGGACTAGGTGACCTTGAAAGGCCCTTTCCAACACAAAACACTCTAGTATTCTGTGCTGTCTGTACTCCAGGTGAGGTCTCAACAAAGTAGAGGGGCAGAATCACCAACCTTGACCTGCTGGCCATGTTTCTCTTGATGCAGCCCAGGATATGGTTTAGCTTCTGGGCTTATGTCCAGCTTTTCATCCACTAGTATGGCCAAGTTCTTCTCCCTGGGGCTGTTCTCAATCCCTTCATCTCCCAGTCTGTATTGATACTGAGGATTGCCCCAACCCAGGACCTTGCACGTGGCCTTGTTGAACCTTGTGAGGTTCACACAGGCTCACTTCTCAAGTTTGTCCAGGTTCCTCTGGTGGCATCCCATCCCTCTGGCATGTCTACTGCACCACTCAGCTTGGTGTCATGTGCAAGCTTGCTGAGGGTGCACTCAATCCCACTGTCAATGTCATAAATTAAGATATTAAACAGCATTGGTCCCCGTATGGACCCCTGAGTGACATCGCTTGTCACTGATCTCCATCTGGACATTGAGCTATTGACTACTACCCTCTGGATGCAATCATCCAATCAGTTCCTTATCCACTGAACAGTCTACCCATCAAATCCATGTCTCTCCAATTTAGAGAGAAGGATGTTGTGGAGGACTGATCCAAAGGCCTTAGAGAAGTCCAGATAGTTGACTTTCATAGCTCTTTCCTTGTCCACTGATGTAGTCACTGCTTCACAGAAGGCCACTAGGTTGGTCAGGCAGGATTTGGTCTTGGTGAAGTCATGCTGGCTGCCTTGAATCACCTTCCTGTCTTCTGTGTGTCTTAACGTAGCTTTTAGGAGAATGTGTTCCTTTTCTTTCCAGGAACAGAGGTGAGGCTGATGGATTGGATTCTATCATGACTGTCCTACCATACAAGAAAAAGTCAGTAAGAGCAGGAGATGCTGAGTTCTTTGAAAACTGAGTCCTGAAAAAGTACTATTTCTAAAAGCTAGTTTACTATTATTTGGGATAAATATTTGTCTCCTCTTTTGGAAAATGTGTCGTCTTCTGAGGTAATTGTAGCAAGCTGAAACACAGGAAGTTCCACCTCAACATGGGGAAAAACTTCTTCACTGTGAGAGTGATAGAGACTGGAACAGGCTGCCCAGAGAGGTTGTGGAGTCTCCTTCTCTAGAGACTTTCAAGACCCACCTGGATCTGTTCCTGGTGTGGTATGCCCTAGGTGTTCCTGTGCTGGCAGGGGGGTTGGACTCTATGATCTCCAGAGGTACCTTCCAACCCCTACTATTCTATGGTTCTATGAAAACATGAGCAAATCTGTGTAGAGAGTGTAAATCTTTGCTTTTTGGGTAGTATTCTGTCACAGTATGTATCTTGCTCTTCGCAGTAGCAACTCATTCATTAATGCTTGATATATCTTTTAGCCTAGAGTAACGAAGCATTAAATATATGAAAGAGGTTTCACAGAAAGTGATTTGGAATGTCAAGGTGTATCTGTGCTTTATAGATGTTATTGACTCGGGCTGTTCCTGTGAGTCAGAGTTGTAAAGATGTCTACTTTGTCTCTTTTGAATTGTCTGTTTCAGTTTCTCTGTCTTCATTATTAATGACTCCATCTTTGCCTGGGTTGGGCTCCCAAAGCCTGAGAAACCCTGTTTGCCAGGTTGATACTAGTTTTCATTTCTGCTTATGATAAATTTTTCTTAAATGACAAGATTTTGTGAATGGCATTGTTGAACAGCCTCCATGATGTATAGGTTATAGATACTGGTGTACTGTGCTTACCTAGATATAAGACAGGCAGGTTGCCAAACATGTACAAGACCTCAAGTGGAGATGTTGGTTATTCCCTCTGATGCCTTACATCCACTGCAGCTGACACATTTTTTTAATGAAATCTATTTTATTGATTGCACGTTATTCCTGATTTCACAAGCAGTTGTGGCACTTTCCAGTTTAGGTGCTGTATTAATGTAATTAATATTCTTTCACTCTCCCCTGTAATTAGAGTTGAACCTAACAGTGGTTCTCAGAACAGGTATTATGTTTGCCTTTTACTGCCCTTTGTTAATGGGCCTTGTGCTGGCAAGGGTGCTTATGTCCCCAACAAACTGATTGAATTTTTAAGTGCATATTTGTGAAATGTTTTGTCAAACTCACATTTTCAGTAGGACGTGTGTGGTGGGAATTAATTCATTTTTCTCTAAGCTTGTTTCTGGAACAACTCCTAATAGCAAGCCATATCTATAGCTTTATGATGTGAGCAGTGTTGCTGGAATGGAATACACTGTTCCTATATGGTCAGAAGATCTGACTACAGAGGACAAGGTAGGAGTCACAGGAGAAGGACTGAAGCAACTGTGGTGTGTATGAGCAGTTGTGGATACTATACACTTGTATCTGTGGTAACTGTATGTCCCAGTTGTACTGTGAGACATTATCGTGGCTTTTGATCAGACCATTGATTTGTTCAACTACACCATTGGCTTGAGGGTAGTATGGTGTATGAAACACCCATTTGATACCCTCCTCTCAGGCCCAGTCTGGGACTACTGTGGCTGTAAAATGTGATCCATTATCACTTTGAATACACTTGGGAGCAGGTAGAAAGCTAAACCATTTCATCAGGGCTGGAACTGTCTGATCACCAGTGACAGTGTTACAGAAATTGGAAAGAAACCTCCTTACATCAATTATTAATTTGAGGTAGTATTAAGAAGCAGGCATTTCTTTATTGCAGTGCCTAACATGCTGTAGATCACCCTATCATATGCATAAGTATAAAAATTCCCAGAATGATTATACATATTCTGTTTCCTTGAACTAAATATCATATAGTCACTAAATATCATAGTCATTATGCATGCAGGTAGAGTCTCTAAGGAGTTTTGGAGGGTCTATTAGGACTCCTTGGTGGTCATCCTTTGATGTCTTCTGGGGTGAAATCTAGTGTCGCGACAGAGGGAAGAAGCAGTCCACACTCATAGAGGTGATCAGCAAACTTCGTTTATTAGATGCTGGTTACATGCTTTTATGCTCTCGATTAATTAGCTCATACATATTGCAAAAAGCTAGCTCATTATTGGTTAGATATCGCAGGGCATGTATCACCCTGGGTT
>JANHFX010013867.1:40175-52705 GCA_027560015.1 Chloroceryle amazona | reverse complement strand
TTCTTAGTCAGCTGCATAATATCTATTTTATCATGCCCTTTTTCTTTGAGCCATTGTTCCACAAAACTCTCCACAATCTAGGCTCCTTCTTCCTTTCATAAATGAAAGTCGGCTATCAGCCCGTCTTGTAACTTGCTTGTTCTATAGTTTCCTTAGTGAGGAGACTGGTCCAAGTTCCTTTGAGTTGTTGCAGTTCATTACACTTTGATAATACAAGATGCACCTGTTTTCCTTGCAAATATATCATTCCTTCCTTTTGAGCTCAACAGAGCTCAAATTGTCAATAAAGCTAAATCTCTAGATATATCTATCCCCTTTTCTCTTGGTCACTATAAAGCTACAATAATGAACCAAGGAGCTGATTAGTGCCTATATACAGGCAGCAATTAATATACCTATTATTACTCCAACGAATTTCTTAATCCACACACAAATTGGGTATCTGTGATGACAACCAGTTTCAGACCCCAGAAAATCCAAAGAATGCATCATCTTGCTGAATTTCATGCAAAAGTTTAATCTGTTTCCAGTTCTCATATCAATTGAGATTCTTCCTCCTTGATCTATGTATGCACAACAACTTGTATTTAACATTGTGCACACTTCTCCTTTTGAAGTTAAGACCATATCTAAGGCCATTTGGTCTTGTATAGATATTTTTTGCCTTTTGTCCCCCCACTTCCTTTAAGCATATAGAGCATCCACAGTTTTATATCCAATTTGTTCTGCAATATCTGAAATATTTACTATGGCTTTTTTCTAGTTCACTTACTCCTAGCCAGGGCAAAAAACTCCTTGCAAAAGAGTGAAAAGTGGTAGATCTTTCTATCAGGGGTTATTTCTCTTGTGTCTTTTTAAATATGATTTTACCTAAAGCTTTGTATCCAGTTTGTCAATCACAGTTATGTTTGGCACTACTGCTCCAAGAGTACAGGTTCCAGACCAGTGAAGCATTTAAACTTTTCTAGCATTAATACCACATATCCAATACTACCCTATTGCTCTTGGAACTGGCCATCCTGTAAACTTTTTCCCACTAACTGTAGTCTCTACTGTTTGAATGAATGTGAACACTGGTTGATTTCCTACAAAGATAGTGTTATTTTGACAATCTGCACTTCCAGTCCAGAGTGCAGTGTATCTCCATCTGCCATTTGGGTCAAATCTTTGGATACAATATCCCTTTCTAGGAGTTTGGATACCTATGTCCCACTGCTGTGCCTCCAATTCCAGGTTTTCTTTAAAGATAGCATTTTTCAAAAATTTTCTCCAATCTGTTTTAGCAGGGATGGAAATCCCCATTAAGGGCATCCCTTCTTTTTTCATTTTCTGGAAAATGTGTGAATACCCAACAATTACTTCTGTTAGCTATTTGTATTAATGTGTAATGGACATTCTCTTTCTTGTGCTTTCCTTGGCCTTTGAATTTACCAGTGGATTAGGCCTATCTTCCACAAGGGGACGGAGTGTTGGAACAGGCTGCCCAGTGGGGTTATGGAGTCTCCTTCTCTGGAGACTTTCAAAACACGCCTGGGTGCATTCCTGTGTGACCTGCCCTAGGTGATCCTGCTTTGGCAGCAGGGGTGGACTATATGATCTCTAGAGGTCCCTTCCAACCTCTAACCCTATGAGTTCTGTGCAAAATAACACCCATATTAACAAGAGGAATTGACTGCAAGACTTGGGAAAGCCTAGGATTAAAAAAAGACATTCTACACAAAACATACTTACAAAACAGTAGTAATAATACTACTTTGAGTACAATGGGTATTTAAATATGCAATAACTGAACTCCAGTTGCAATTCATATAGGCTGTTGGTTTTCTATCTTCAGGGGTCTTTTTGTGGCAACTGCTTCCCACTGTCCTGTTGGGCTCTTCTTAGCTCTTGCATAATGCATCCACATTGAAAGTCTGGAGACCTTCAAGGAAGCGTAAGTTGTTAATAAAACCTGATATGGTCCCTTCCACTTTGATTGGAGAGGTTCTTGATTCCATTTTTTTATATAGACCTAGTCCCCAGGTTCAAAAGTATGAATCTTATGGTCTAATCCTAAGGATGCAACTGATACCACATATTTCCAAAGACTGTTTAAAATTTCACCTAATTCAATAAGATTTTGTCGTAATTCAGCTGGACCTCTGATTCCGTCCTCCCCGGTACTACTATTGTCTGGTAAGGTCTTCATTATAGAGTTTCATATGGGCTATGCTTCTATTTACTTTTAATTACTTAATTCCTCTACCACTTTAGCCACAAAATGAGGTCCTCTATCTGACAACATTCCCAAAGGGACATTGAATAGATTTTACTACTTCTCAAGCTTTGTCCAAATGGCTCCATGGGCATGAAACACCCAAAAGGCATATTTTGAGTCTGACCAAATATTTACCTGCTGCCCAGTAGCAATTTCCAAAGCCTTGGTTAAAGCAATTAATTCTGCCTTTGGGCAGAGGTACTGTCTGGAAGCTTCCTTGCCTCCATGACTCTCTTGGTGGTTACCACAGCAAAGCCAGCCATCCATGTGCCATTTTTGATGAAGCTGCTCCCCTCAGTATACAACTGCAGATTGGAGTTGGCCAGGGGCTCATCCTTAAGATCAGATCAGTTTGCACTGACTGCTTCAGTGGTTTGCAGACAGTTGTGAGCCAGATCTGCAACAGACTCTTTGGAGTTTAGAAACATGACAGGATTTACTGGGGTGGTTGTTTTGAGATGCACATCATCCCTTTGTAGGAGGACCACCTGATATTTAAGCATTTGGCTAGGAGACGGTGTCTTCCTTTCTGTTCTAAGATTGCTACCACCACATGTGGGACAAACAGAAATCTGTCCTGCGGTCAGTTTACTTGCCTCCCCTGTCAAGAGGACTGTGGCTGCTTCTGCTTATAAACATCCTGGCCTGGGCTCACCAAGTCCAACTCTTTGGAGAAATATCCCACTGGCCTTCTCCAGCTCCCCAGCCATTGGGTTAGGACTCCTAGAGCCAGGTGAGGCTGTTCCATACAAATCATTCAAAGGGTTTGCTTAAATTAGGGAACCCTAGAGCAGGGGCCACTTTAAGTTCCTTAAATGCTTGTTGAGTTTCATCAGTCCACTCCAGATGGGGGTTCACCCCTTCTAAGTGCCTTATACAGAGTTTTTGAAAGAAGTCCATAATTTGGTGTCCATAGTCTGCACCACCCAGTCATTCCCAGGAAAGCCTTCATTTCTCTGGGAGAAGTAGGTTCAGGAGTCTGGTAGATGTCTTCCTTGCAATTCTGTCCCAACCTTCTTTCTCCCTATGACAGCTCAAATCCTAAATATATCACATTGTTCTTGACAATCTGTGCTTTATCTTTGGATACACTATATCCTGATTGGCCCCAAAAGTTCAGAAGACTTACAGTCAATGTCCAGAACTGGTTCCTTTCCTTTGCCACAATGAGGATGTCATCCACATAATGCAGTAGGCTTCCCTTAGGGTTCTTCAGTCTCAAATCCTCCAGTTTATTTGCTAATTGGTTCCCAAATATGGTTGGGCTGTTCTTGAATCCTTGTGGCAGCACCATCCAGGTGAATGGGTCTTTTCGTCTTGCATAAAAATTCTCCCATTTCAAAGCAAATATTGGTTGACTTTCGGGGCTAACAGCTATGCAGAAGAAGGCATCCTTAAGATCTAACACTGAAACCCATTTTTAGCTACCACTCAAAGCAGTTAAAGAGTATATAGATTTGCCACTACCGGGTGAAGGTCTTCTGTTATTTTATTTATTGCTCTTAAATCCTGTACCTTTCTATAACTCCCGTTCGGTTTCTGAACAGGCAATATTGGATTGTTAAAGAGGGATTTACACTCTACTAAAGGATCATGTCTAAGAAAGCTGTCTGTTAATTCTTGTAATCCCTCTTTAGCTAATCTAGGAATAGGATACTATTTCAGTTTTACCAGTCTGTCTCTGGGCTTCAATCTGATTGTTACCAGATGTGCTTTTCATAACTTCCACGGGGTTTGGGTTGCCCATACTTCAGGGTTCACCTCCTTTTCCATTTCCAGAGGTACATCAGTCTGTATCTTTTCCTATAACATAAAAACTATGGTCTCAGACCAATTTACTTCAGGTACAACAACTGATATTTTTCCTTATTTGCATGAGATTCTTCCTTCTAGTTTACTGAGTTTGTCTCTCACCAACAACAGCATGTATAAAACTGACAAATTTACAGTACGTATAAAAATTGATGTATTACCCAGTGTTTACCTACTTGCCATTCTAAAGGCTCCAAAAAGAATTTTTCCTGAGTTTTCCCAGTAGCACCAACAATGCTAATCCCTTACATTTACTAAGTACTGAATAGGCTGCTCCTGTGTCTACTAGAAAATCTAAATTCTCATTCCCCAGCTACAGTGTAACCAGGGGTTCAGCTGGGGATGATGCCTCTGGTCCCCTTCAGTCTTCCTCCTCACTCCCAACCACTATGAGATTCATAGCCCTTAGGGAAAGATCTAATTCTTTCTGAGGATATTCTCGTTTCCAGTGTCCTCACTTCTTACAAATAGCACATTGATCCGCAGTCAACCAAGACTCTCCAGGAGGGAGGTTTTGCCTTATCCTGAATTCTCATGACAGAATATCCACTCTTACTCCTTGGTATTCCCCTTCCCTGCAGAGCTTGGCTGAGTGCATCCAAAAGCCAGTCTTTCCTCTGATTTTCTCTCATTTGTTTCACTTCCTTTACCATTTCTCTATTGTTATACAGTCTAGGCTACCTCCAACATTTTACTTACATTCCTGGAGTCTTCATCTTGCAGTTCTTGCAATTTTCTTCTAATGTCTTTTGATGATTGCCCCATAAAAATCAATGCCAATTGTATCTTATCCTCTTGCTTTTTCTGGGTTTAGGTTTGTGTATTTCTGAGCAGCAGTTTTAAGCCTCTCTAAAAAGGCAGAAGGGGATTCCTGTGGTTCTTGTTGTACTTCATAAATTTTAGGAAAATCTGCTTTTGGCATTGCATGCCTTACTCCATATATGATCCAATACTGATATCTTCTAAGGGCTGTTCTGCTATCTTGATTATTAGGATCCCACTGCGGTTCTACCAATGGAAAATTAGCATCCACTGTTCCTTACAGCTGTCCCCCTGCCTGCATATCTTCCACCCATTTCCGAGCTGTGTCTATTACTGTTTGCTTCTCTGTACTGTCTAATAAACCTCACCAAACCACTTGAATATCCTTCCAATCTGGGTCTTGAATTCTGATTAGGTTTTTAATAATCCTGGCCGTTCTTTCAACGCTCTCCCTGTAACTCCCAGACATTTCCTTCCGTGTATGGATCTCAGTAATAGAAAAAGGAACTTTAACTGTCAAAGGTCCATTTGTTCCTGCTGCTTCTCACAGTGGGGGCAGTAAGCAACCTCTGTGTCTCCAAGTGGTAGGACCTTGAACTGAGATACTACTATTCACTAAACTCTCCATTTCATCTTCCATTCCTCCATCCTCTAACCCTCCTTCTCCTTCTCTCATGGTCCCACACCGTCAGACAGTGCTGTTCCTCCTGAAGCAGCATTCATAGGGCTCACCAATAAATCCACATCCTCAAATTCATCATCATTCAACAGGGGTTCCTTTGCATGTTTAATACACCTCTGGCCTATACTGCAGGAAAACAACATCTCTTTAATCTGTTATTATCCCGAGTATTTCTGTTCTTTTCCAAAACCATTACAAATGGGTCAGAAGGTATCAATTTACATTCTTTAAGCCATTCTGGATGCTTTCTTAATATAGTAAACAAATCCACATGAGGTACTTTTTCCCATTTTCCCTCCCTTCTACAGAATAACATAAGTTGCAAAATACTACTATAGTTCATAGTTGCATTATTTGGTCTTTTCTCCCGATCTTCCAGATTGTACAGTGGGCACCAATTATTACAATATTAAATTAATTGTTTCCTCACCAGAAGATCACCTCCAATTTGTTTCCAATATTTTAAAATACACCCTAGAGGGGAACATTTCAAAATCCCCCCTTCCATAGATGTAACATTACTCATTGTTCACAAGACAAATAAATCCTCACTCACTCTGGTCTGGAACTAGTAGCCCAACCTAGCAAAACTTTCACTGCAACTTATAGGCAGGCTTTTTTTCCCATTTCTCTTTTCAAATTCCCTTAAAGAAATGCCTTTTTACCTTCCCAGGCATCTTGCTGAGGGCTTGTTGGTCCAGGGATTTCAGGTTCTCCTCTAGAATCTGTCAGTGTCAGCTGGAGATCCAACAATTCCATGGATCCACAGAGGCTCAAAAGCAGTGTTGCATCTGGGCAGCCAAAAACTGCTGCAGAAATCAGAAAGAAACCTCTTAACACCAATTAATAATTTGAGGTAGTGTTAAGAAGCAGGCATTTCTTTATTGCAGTGCTGGATGCATGAGAGATCACTCCACCTAACCAGCAGAAGTTCATATTACTCTATCATATACATATGTATTAAAATTCCTAGAATGATTATACATGTTCACTCTGTTTCCTTGAACTAAATATCATATTTACATAGTCATTACACATGCAAGTAAAAGTCTCTGAGGGGTTTTGGAGGGTCTCTTAGGAGTCCCTGGTAGTCACCCATTGCTGTCCTCTAGGTGAACTCTAGGCTTCTTCTTCGTTTTATAGATGGAAGTTGGCTATTGGTCCATCCTGTAGTTATCTTATAACTTGCTTGTTCTGTAGTTTCCTTAGTGAGGAGATTGGGCCTCTTTCTGATTGGTCCACATTCCTTTGAGTTGTTGCAGTTCATTGCACTTTTATAATGCAAGATGCACCTGTTTCCCTTGCAAATACATCAGGGGTGCTAGTAGCTGCAGCTATAGTCAGTCCTGAAACCACTTATACTCCCACCAAAATAGATTTCCTTCCATGGGGTGGTTTCAATGGACCAGTGTAATCAATTTGCCAAGTTCTCCAAAGAACCTTGTCTCATCTGATGTGCTGGGCTGGAGCTTGATTTGGGTGGTTTGCCTTAAGCCTCATGCAACACTGTGGACAAGCTGTAAGAATTGCTTCATATGTTCTCATAGACACTGGCCATCCCTGAGACTGACACTCATAATAGAGGTCTGTTTTCCCTGAATGGCCTCACTTAATGTGCAGCCACTCAGCCAACCATTCCAAATCTTCGGCTTCTGTATTTAACACCTTAGTTTGTGCTAGCTGATCTACCTGTTGGTTCCCTTTTGTAGCATGAGTTTCATTACTGAGACGGCCTTTCACCCATCCCACCTTTAAGGATTGTGATCTGCCTGTTTCAAACAATCTCTGCCAGTCTCAAACTCTCCAGATTTTTGTATGACCTATTTCCTAATGATTGGATTCCCACTTCCAAATCCACTCTGTCACCCTTCTAGGTTGCATAGGAATCAGTGTTACTTTTAGTGGCACCGTTCTCTTCTGCCAGCAGAAGAGCACATAATTTCCCCACCTGTGCACTACCTCATCCCTCTTCTATAACTTTTTTCCTAGTACCAACTTCCAAGAGTGCTGCTTTATATTGCCCCCTGAATCCCATACGACAGGCAGATGCATCTGTGAACAACACTCCTTTTGTATCTGAGCCTGTGGTCAATCTAGGTGCTTCAATCAGGGAAGGTCTATAAGGCTGAGTTAACAAAACTGTATCTGGATTTACAAGTTGCAACTTGGATACCTTAACTGGTCCCTCTTTTAGGTGCAGTAACTGCCCAATTCCTTCTAGTTAGGCATACCTCTTCCTCATGGTGAAGGTGACCTTCTGGGCTACCCCCCTGTGGAGGGGATTCCTTGAGGATCAGAATTAGCAGGGGGAAGGTCTTTGCACTATAATATCTTGTGAAGTACGCAACCCCTCTTCTTCCTTAGCTGCCCTAGGAAGTGATAAAAGTCCCTTCTCCTACTCTGAATACCATTGTTTGGTTCCCTTGAATGATATAGATGAAAATAATAAAGGTCTGGCTGGTCCTCCCAGCCCCTTTTGGAATGTACACAATAGGAGGCATCCACTCATTAAATTCCAGACAGTCTCAGCTACTAGGCCAACCTGTTCCTTGCTGTGTCTACCCACTAGAATGTCATCTATATATTGATCTATGTGAATGCCTGCAGGCACTTTGGCGGTGTCCAGAAGCTGCAGCTAAGGCATTATGGGCAATAGTGGGCGAGTGTTGGTACCCTGTGAAAACTGAGGAAAGGTGTACTGTGTTCCCTCCCTGGTGAAGGCAAACTGGGGTTTGTCCAGGCAGCCAAAACTGAGTTTGAGCCAGGGAACGTTTTTTCTGCTGTACCTGTTACCCCTGTTTTGTTTATGGATTTCCCTGAAGGTTCGATTCCTAGCTCCTCTGATATCTGTTTATTTAGGACACTAATATGGTCCTCTCTATCAATTAACTCTAAACTTATTCACAATTTCTAGTCTGAAGCATAAGATTTTTTGAGATGAACCATTCAGAATAGAGAACTGAGTTCAAATATCTTTAGAATGCATTTATCAAATTATTTTCTTGCTTCTGAAGATCCATAAACTTAAAAATCTCCATTTATGTTGTTTTTGAAGGATCCAGAAACACCTCCCAGAAATGAGGATTGCAGTAAGGGCTCTTATTTTAGGCTTGGGTGACTGGTTGATATACCTTGTTAATTTTTGATCAGTGGCTTCATTATAAATTTCTGAATTATTTTTGCAGTACACATTCTAGTATGAGCACTGCTAATTCTAAATGTAGTCTTAAATTATTGCACTTCATTAGCCTACTACTTTAAAAGAAAGAGACCTGCAGGCAGACCTGAGTAGAGCAGAGGTATACACATTATTGCCCCATGTCAAATGAAAACTTGTATCATGGAGCTGAGCGAAGAGAGAATTTGACTTTAAATCCTTGTTTTGAAAATAGCCTTTTCAACTAAGCTGTAAAAAAATCGGGATGCAGCATTACAGCTAATCCTTAAAATTTTTATGTATTAATGATATATCTGAACTTTCACATCTCTACAATATGTTGTAGTAAATCAATAAAATATATTGAGCTTTGGAAAACTTTAGATTAAATTTTTTCTGGAAACTGGGTGCATAGATTCTTGGTCTAAGGATATTAATTTCTTAACAAACTATCATGGGCAAAAGTCATATATTATTTGTTATTATTAACCCACATTTTTAAAACAATGTACTAATTCACAGTGATTTACTTAGGCTGATTTATATCACAGAAAAAAAATGAAGTCACTGAAGATTTTGAAACAGTTGCCTTGTTTTCTACACATGCTTCTAGATTTTCGTTCTTGGATAAGTACCTCAACACAGGCAAAGTGAAAGATGCACTTTGGAGATTAGGCTTCAGCTGAAGGAAAAAATGTTTTTAAAGAAGTATCTTAAATGTCACAGAAGCTTTTCAGAGGTGAGTATATATAGTTTTTCAATGCAGGAAAAGATAAAAATAATGAATATTCAAAGTACCAACTGCATTTAGAAAACAGATGAATACACATGTGAAAAATACAAAGAAAGACCTTGCACTCCCCCAGAGTAAATCTTTAATCCTCCTATCCATATTGTTACCATGTTGAAAATGGAATAAATGACTCTTACTTTTTCCCAGTAAACTTGTTTCCAGATGTAAAAAACAAAATGTCACACTTCATTGTTTCAACAGCATGAGCAGCATTTCAACGAAGTTGTCACTGTTCATTCTGAACAGACCTTTCCACAGGTCTGACTCATTACAGATTTGAATTATAAAGGCACTGAGGCTAGTGGTTTACATATATCAACACAAAAGGCTAGAATATCTGTTTCTTTCAGAAGTGGTCACTAACAGTAATAGGCTAATATTTTAAGACAATGTTATTTAAATCTAATTTACATGATATCTTTAGATGTTTGGCAACTTAAACTTACTTCTATTTTAGGGGCTTGTAAAGTGGTATGCTTCTACTTGTGTCACTTCAAAAGAAATCCCTGCTACTTACTGGATATGGAAAGCTATAATTTTTGAGCACAGTTTACAAAATGCTGTTCATGGGAAAATCACTGTATGGAATCTTTCATTTTTGACTGTTGGGGGAAAACAGCTGTAGGGAAGGATCCTCATAGAAGACAAAATATGTTTTATGCCATGACATTTCTTTGTTTCAAAATGGAATTAACATTAAATATTTAAAACACGATAACAACTAAACCAGCATTCTCTCAAATCAGCATAAATATATATCTTTGTGAAATAGAAATGTGTGCAACTGGTAAAGAATAAGAAATGAACACACTGGAGTATAAATATGAAATTAACTATGAATAGACAAGCATACTCTGTCAGAAAGCTCTTGCTATAGGACCTTTATATTATTATCATCACACATACATGTCTCTGATACATACAGATACATACATAAAGAGGAGAACTGCAGGAAGAGGCTAGAAAGAAGAGTTTTAATTCATCTTATCTAAAGTCTGTAATGAGCAGAAAGAAAAAGGACATGGGCCAAGAGCTTTTCAGTCTACCTGTTTTGAATTAGTCTCCGTATGTGCCTTTATTGCTGTAGTGGGAATTATCATACTAACTTCAATGGTCTTCTAGTAGGATACATGTAAGTGTATTCTGTATCACCTGTACAATTTTTATGTATAAATATATATTTATATATAAAAAGTTTTATCTCTACAGTTTTTTTCAATATACTTCCAAAAGACCAGACAATTATTTTTATATAACTAACTCTGCTTTTATTTTTATAATGGGAATTTACTGGTTTAAGGAAAATTAATTTCTAGTTCAGGGAGTAAAATCTGTTTAGTTGGATCAGAAGGTGACCACTTCAATGTAACTTGTTTTTTCTTCCTCTGAAAAAAATGTCTCCTCCATGGACATGTTAAAAAAAAAAAAAAAGCCTCAACATGGGGAAAAACTGATCATACTGGATGAAAAAATATTTTCATATTAAATCACATAAATTAGAAGAAAAACATGAACTGTTTTTACTGTCTAGTCTTCTGTTGTTACAAATACAAGTCTTCATTATGGACAATGTAGTTTAAAGCATTTTAAACTTAAAAAAGTAAATTAAATTGTAAAGCTAATACTGTGGTTGTACCAGATAAGACAATATTCTGGTTAAATATGGATCTGTCTGGAAGAGGTTAGCCATGTACTATAGAAGTATATAGAAAAACAGAATAAAAATCAAAAGTTGTTTTATACACTATAATATTTAAGATTTAATCCATATATGGGGTTCAGATAAGGTAGGATGCGTAACTCCTGCTTTCCTGCCAAAACAACTGTTCAGTTTTTCTCAAGAGACTTCTAATTCAGTAATTAAAACTTAATTATCAAATTAGTGAAGAACTTTTTAGAGCCAAATTATCATATTAGCTAATAACTTCTTATCATTTAGAATTTTAATGAAACAAAGTATCTCCATATAATTTATTAATCTACCCAAACACTGGGTACAGCTAACACTGGATTCTGGGATACAGATGGAAACAGAATGAAAGGATATACCGTGGAAATATCATTTGCACATCTAGATCACATTTCAAGTCATTAGGGATATATACACCCTCCCTGTCATGGGAAAGATAATTGGGTAGCTATTAAGAAAGAGAAATGACAGTCAAATGTACTGCAGATAAGAGTGTATTCAGTATCTCTGTGCTTCAGATCAGATGTTTTTACCTTCTGCTTCCATAGGACACTCCTCCCAGCCCCTTGCCCTTCCCCTTTCCCTCATCCAGATTTCTTCAAGCTGTAAATTAAACGCCACTGGTTTATCACTGGAGAAGTAAAAGAGTTCACCAATACATATCATACTGAAACAGAGCCTCTTGTGCCTCATTAAACATGTTTGTTTGTGTACTTCAAGATCCTGCTAGAACCCGTTCTCCACATGAATCTGCCATATATCACCTTTCATATGAACTACTGTACTTCTTATCTGTATTAACTGAATGGCTTTAGGAATAGGAATCTGTGGCAAAATGTGTACATATTTTGTCATATTTAGAAGAGAAATAGCATGCAAAATCTTTCAAGCAGGTTTAAATCATACAATTATTGTTATTTATGGATATGATATAGTACAATTCATTAATTTTTTTGGAGAGCATTGTCGTAATTTCTTCTCCAATGTCATGTTTGTATAAGCCATATTGCGATACATAGTTTATCTTACATCACATTGCTGTGTGTAGTATGTTTCACTATTGCTTTTAAATGGACAAGCTCAAATAACATAAATCAATGTATCTTTAAAACTTTTAAAAAAAATAGATTTGGACAGTGTTGCAGCAAATACACCTGCAACACTATCTCTCCTTTTGAAAATAGAAGGGTTTTTTTTTGGTTTAACTTCCTCTTTTCTCCATGGTAGCACTTGACCATTTTACTACAGATCCATCTCTTTCTTGCTGCTTGGAATTTTTATTAACAGCATCTGATAGAAGCATAGAATAGATTGGGTTGGAAAAGACCTCCAAGATCATCAAGTCCAACCCCTGATCCAACTCCAATTACTATATCA
>JANHFX010013867.1:13718-40081 GCA_027560015.1 Chloroceryle amazona | reverse complement strand
CCAGGACTGTTGGAAGATGATGGAGAGTGGCTTGGCAAGCTCTTCTGACAGTTCCCTCATTACCCTAGGATGGATCCTGTCTGGTCCCATAGACTTGTGAGGATCCAGATGACTCAGTAAGTCATCTTATTGAGTCATCTTACTTG
Organism: Chloroceryle amazona; assembly: GCA_027560015.1. Taxonomy (NCBI): domain Eukaryota; kingdom Metazoa; phylum Chordata; class Aves; order Coraciiformes; family Cerylidae; genus Chloroceryle; species Chloroceryle amazona. The sequence continues at coordinate 39,935 of JANHFX010013867.1, read as the reverse complement.
TTAGATCATGGTATTTGTTTCTGTGCTTGTGTACATCACTTTCTTCTTTTTTTCACCCATGGCTGAAGACTCAAAAAGGGAATTACTGACAGGGTACAGAAATAACCATTTATATGCAACCCAAGCATTACGGACAGCAGTAGTGAGTATTTTCCAAGCAATATTCAATAACCCACCATAGTCTTTTGAAAATTGCTTCTAAGTATTTAAACCATAATCCTGTAGTGGGACATACCACGTTGCTACAAGTGTAGCAATACTTTCATCAAAACTGATGTTGGTAACATTGTTACTAAGATGAAAACATAATTACTTAATTTCTAAGCAACTCTCTAATTCAAATATTTTTGGAAAGGGAAGATTTGAGTAGTGAACTGAAACATGACTTAATGTAACAGCAAAAAGTGTTTATTTGTCACATTTAAAACTTTTCCATCCCCTCTGACTTTTTTTTTTTTATTATTTTTTAATGACTATTTTATCTTTTTCTTCTATTTCACAGTGTTTCTCTAGCAGTGATTTCAAACTGTTTAAGTGTAATGCAGTCAGGAAATGCTTCAAAAGAATGATTAAATATTTCAAGCAGTAGGGAAGAAAAGCTAGCTTTTAATATCTTTAAAGACAAATTCGAAACAAACTGTTCTGGTTACTGCACTGTAACATGACAGTGTTAAGAGGTAGTAAGTAATGCATTGCTATGCAGTAAGGTAAAACACAATGTAGTAAACTAAAATCTGAAAATATTTTCCTGAAATATAAAAATGACCTCAAAATTTCATTTTTCCCACTTTACAGTGCTATATCCAGGACAAGAAACCGTTAATTTATATCTCATATGTACAGTCCGAAGATAATAAACCCTCACGTCTTTCTGTCCCTGCTGAACAAATGGATTTATGAGTATTTGCCTATGCTTTTTCAAGGATCCTGGAGGAGCACTTGTAGAATTCTACTTTATTTCTATCAGAAACTCACAATTTTTTGTTGATTCTTTGGAGGTTGCATCACCTATGCAAAGCAAAAATACCACAATTCTCCAATTGTCTGAAATGTCTGCAGAAACAAAAAAGGCATTTCACTGAATGCTAGCAATATGGCCCTTTAAACAGTTGTAGCACCTTTCCTTGTGATAGAAATCTAAACACTTTCATTAGCCCAAAGAGTGACTATTAAGAAATATTCACAAAAATAATTCTATTTGAGAAGGATTATTCTGCAAACATTGAAAAGTACATACAGTTCATACTACCAAGAGAGTATTTGCCACTCTGCATTTCTTCTGCTAAATAAGTCTATATGTATATATATGTATTTTAAACCTAGTTAGATATTTTTTCTTTTCCTCTTTTTTACATCAGTGCTTCCTTAATTAAGTGCTTTTGTGTTTGAAAATAAACTTTTATTGATCAACTTTTATTGATTTTTAATGTCCAAACCCACAAGAATGAGTGGTCTTCCTGTTTATTTTAAGAGAGAAATTGAACTTTTATGACCTGGTGTTGTAAATTTAAGCTTTTGTGAGTAATTGCAATGAAGTTTTTGTTTCTTGGTATTTTTGAAAAGAGGAAATAGAAATTATTTGGAAGATTTATATAGGTGTTAAGAAAGAGAATCTGTTGTTTGTGGGGTTTTTTTTTGTTTGTGTGTGGTTTTTGTTGTTGTTGTTTTTGTTTTTTTCCTTTGAAAATAAATTATCAAGCATAGTCAGTGATTCTCATTTGCTAGATCCTGAAGGTTTTTCTTTATTGCTTTTAAATCAGCTGGTGTATCTTATCAGGGTAACATTCCTTCACTGTCTGTGCACACTTAGGCTTCTCAAATGTGGTTCCAGACACAAACCAACGTTTGGGAAGATGTGTGAATAAAATCATGTGATGGAAAGAAAAACTCCTGGCCTAATGCAATATTGTTAGCACTTATCTATGGTTTGTATGAGGAGTGTAGGGAACCATTTGTCAATGTGCTAATATATTTTATGACTGTTTCTAGAATATAATAAAATGGTCTATGATTTGCATGTCTTTACACGTATAAGCAGGAAAGTTTGACAATCATACCTGCCCAGTAAGTAGCCTTAGAGGTGCAGACTTCTGTACTAGTCCTTGTGAAGTATGCATGTAAAACCTAAGCATTTAAGTTTGCATATTAGCTTCTTTAACAAAGTTTTGGAGAAAAAAAGTTTTCTTCATGAACATTGAAAAGCTTTTCCTTTGTGTGTCAGATGAAAAAAGAGAAGGAAAAAAAGTATATATTTTTAAGACACTTTAAAACATTTTGTTAGCCAAAGTAATGAAAAGCATATTTTAACAAAAATCTCCTGAAGCTATTTCATTTGTTTTGTTCCCTTTTGTTACTGCTAGTCATAAGAGACTAAATGTTATGTGAATTTGATAACTGCATTGAAATTATCAAGTGTATTCTGTAATAAATTGCTTAGCATGTCAGAGGAAGCTAATGTGTATCCTGAAAGTGGGAGGAAATCATAGAATGGCTTGAGTTGGAAGGGACATTAATGATCATCTAGTTCTAATCCCCCTGCCATGGGCAGGGACACCTCCCACTAGACAAGGTTTCTCAGAGCCTCATCCAGCCTGATCTTAAACACTTCCAGGGATGGGGCATCCACAACTTCTCCGGGAAACCCATCCCAGTGTCTCACCAGCCTCACAGTAAAGAACTTCTTCCTAATGTCTATTCTATATCTACCCTGCTCGAGTTTAAAAACATTGCCCCTTGTCCTGTCACCCCATACCATTATAAGAAGTCCCTCCTCAGCTTTTCTGCAGACCCCCTTCAGGTACTGGGAGGCTGCTATAAGGGTCTCCCTGGAGCTTTCTCATCTCCAGGCTAAACAACCTTGACTCGCTCAGCCTGCTCTCCTAAGAGAGGTGCTCCATCCCTCTTGATCATCTTTTTTTGTCCTCCTGTGGACCCTCCCCAAGAGACCCATGTTGTTCTTGTGTTGGGAGCTCCAGAGCTGCATGCAGTATTCCAGGTGGGGTCTCACCAGAGCAGAGTAGAGGGGCAGAATCACCTCCCTGGACATGCTGGCCACACATCTTTTGATGCAGCTCAGGATATATTTGGCTTTTTGGGCTACCAGTACAAACTTATAGATAGTACATTCTAACACTGTAGATGAATTGTTTAGGTGTTCTTATTTTGCCTGTCATCTTTAGTCACGCTCCATTGCTATTTTGACTGAAAGGAGCAATATCCGTAAACAGAGATGCTGTCAGAAGCAGTGTTTTATAAATATGCCACATATTTCAGTCTTGTAACATTTTTTAGTAGTATTTTATTTGTGACTTTTCAAAGCATATTTGGAATCATTCTGATAAAAAGTAAGATTTTGACTTGTGGAATTTGTCACATCTGACTTAAAGATGATGTTAGAATGCATCAAAGTAAATTTAAAACAAAATTTTAAAGATACTTATCAGTTGTGTGCATTTAAAAATCTTTTTCACCAGTTACATAAGATATGCTTTTGTTCAAATGAGATCCACACTTATTATTTCCTTATGTTATCCTGAATTATTTCCTAACATTTAAGAAAACCAAACTCTTTGATGTATTTGTGTTTTGATGTATTATTTAACATTAAATTAACAGGGTAAACTTAACATTGGCTGGGTATTTACCCTCTTATGTATTCTACAATCAGAAAATAGTTTCATCTGAAGCCTGTGGATCATTTAAATCCTTTTAGGAGAAACATGTCTTAAAGTTGACAGCTTCATGCAGCTACACTAAAATGTAGATCAAAATATAACTTAGATGTTGAAGGTAATATTTCTATGCATTTTATAGTGCAAGATTTGCAGGATTCTGTGATCATGCTTTCATGCACTAATTCCATGAATGCCTCACTTCAAAATATTACAGATTTTCGAATAATTGTGCCTCTATTGCATTCTTGAGATGTTTGTACACCTGATTTGGGATGAGATATTTATTTTTCAAAAAAAGCTTCTTGTCCAAGGTCGCATAGGAAAACATTTGCAATGAACATAAAGCCCAGAAATTATAGGTGGTTCTTCCCTCCTCCAAAACCCTAGGTACACTGAGTGTGGATACTGATGAAGTGTACTGTATTTTCCCATAGAGGCTTGTCCACATAAAAAGAACTTCAAAATCAAAGAAACAGAATTTTCTGTCAGGTCATCCTTTTAAACTTTTTCCTGTTGTGAGATTCAGAAAATTTTCAATTTTAGTTTGAAAAGGAATAATAAAACCACACTATAGTTCAGATTCACACTACTGTACTCTGAATCAATGTAAAAAAAACCAAAAAAACTGCACTGTTTTATGGAAAAGGTTGTAAAGAAGAAAAAATTTCACTTCCTTTTAAAGTCTTGTATGAAAGTGATTCATTTTCTTAAATCCTGTTCCAGACAGAAATGAGTGGCTTAAGATGTAATGTTGTTCTGTATTTATAGCAGGCACACATCTAAGCTGGCAACCTCTATGGAGGTCTTTGAACCACCTGTATAGCTTTCCAATCCATAACAGGATCTGAAACAGGATTATCAGTACACCACAGAACATGCTTGATTAGGGCTAAAATGCTTTCAGCCAGCAACCCTGATGAGTCACTGTAGCACAGCACATACAATGCCTCCTGTTCCCAGTATCATCCATGACACATTAGTGATACTGGGCTCTTCAGATAAGTCTCTTCCCTGCCTGCTGCCTATGCCTGTTTTGCGAGAACTGTAGCCATCACTTCCATCTCTGGAAATGTTGACAGTATACTAGCTTCTGCTGAACTGCCAATAATAGGCTTTTGGCTTTTTATCCCTCTACAAGTAGTACCACCTTACATAGGCACTGATTTCGATTGTCAAATGTCCAATTCCAGAACTGGAACATAGCAGACACAAGCATATATTTTTATAGTATAATACTCGATAGACTTGCCCGATTCTCCCTCAAAATAATTTTTATAAGGTTGTTTATCACAGATACCTTGTTCACAGATACCAGTTACTCCTTTCTCCCATCTTTCCAGGTTAATTAAACAAATGCTGTCTGAGAGTTCATGTTTTCTGAATGGGAAATAGTCAGAATAAGAAATACCTATTTGTCCTAGGAGGTTAGCATCATAGTTGCATTATATTCAAATAATTTAATTCCTATATAACTTCATATAATTTTATTAGTATGATTGAAATGTATTTGTATACTTTTAAAGTAAAATTAGGTGAAGAAATGTTACTGCGGAAGAAATTGGGTTTAAAAGCAAATATTTTCTAGGCTCTCAGTCATCTTTTTAATGTTACTTAAGATAAGGATTTACATTATTATATTTTAAAAGTTACGGTATTATTAAAAAAAAAGGTGCTTCTGCCACAATGTGACTGATATTACTTTTTATAGTGTATGAATAAAGACATTCTTCATAGTTGTTGGAAAACTGATGCAGTTTGGTGCATGGTAATTATAATAATGTTTAAAAATTCTAATGTCAAAAAATTATAGCTTTTAAAAACTAATCTGTGTATGTGTGAGATCTTAAATTGTTTTGATATTAGGAAAAAAGAAACATCTTACATCATACAATGAAATCACAGTTAAAACTGAAACTATGGTTGCTATTTTTTCCTGTAACTTTGTTGATGTCAACAGTGCTATATTTAGCCTAAGTTTGTGCTTAATTTTTTTTCTCCTGATTTCACTTTTGAGAATCAGTCTGGTAAATTCCTGATACTGCCAAACCATGGAAGATTTGATATTCTTGTGGTGATATTGAAAAAGAATTATTTTAGATTCAGTAATTTATTCTGTAAACTTCATTGCAACTGATTTGTCAGATTATGTTCTGAGGTCATGTGGCATTCTGTTATATTTAAAGGCTTAATTTTTCAGAGGGCATAGACTGTAAAATGGTCTGTAGCTGCTGTAATTCAACAGCATCTGTTTCTGCTGAAACAATCTTGTACTGTAGTAGAACAAAGGAGAAATTATTTGATTTAGTATCACTCAGGTTTGCTATTTTGCTCATTTGTAGTTCTATTCAGACACTTTTGAAGCTTCACTGAATGTGGATTATTTAAAGTAGGTAACGGTATCTCCTATTTTATGGCATGTATCTGTTTCAAAAAGTTCTTCATATGTAAAGAGAAGGAGAGATTTACAGATAACTTGTTCTGGCACTTGTATTCATCTAGAGATTTTGTGTAGTTAAGCAGTTTTATATTTTTGACCGGGTTTTATCAGATACTACATGGAGATGATAATGCAGTACACTCAAGATAGTGATCTTGTCAGCAGGGGAAGGGAAGTTAACGTGCCCTTGTACTCAGCACTTGCGAGGCCTCATCTCAAATACTGTGTTCAGTTCTGGGCCCCTCATTGCAGGAAAGACATTGAGATGCTGGAACGTGTCCAGAGGAGAGTACCAAGCTCGTGAGGGGTTTAGAGAAAAAGTCTTATGAGGAGAGACTGAGGGAGCTGGGTGTGTTTAGTTTGGAGAAGAGGAGGCTGAGGGGGGACCTCATTGCCCTCTACAACTACCTGAAAGGAGGCTGTAGAGAGGTGGGGGTTGGCCTCTTCTCCTTAGTAACTACTGACAGAACCAGAGGAAATGGTCTGATGTTGCGGCAGGGGAGGTTTAGACTGGATATTAGGAAGAAATTCTTGACAGAAAGATTGGTGAGGCACTGGAACAGCCTTCCCAGGGGGGTGGTTGAGTCACCATCCCTGGAGATATTTAAGAAACAGGTAGACCTGGTGCTTCAGGACATGCTCTAGTGGCAGGCATGTAGGGGGTTATTTACTGTTTTTTGTAGTCATGTTTGATCAGGATGTGTAGGTATTTAGGCTTTTTTTTTGGTGGGTCTTTTTTTCTTCTCTGTTTTTCTTTTTTTTTGTTATGGGTATGGTTGGACTTGGTGATCTAGGAGGTCCTTTCCAACCATGAATATTCTGTGATCCCCAAAGTGGAATGTTTGTGGTGAGAAAAATAATTATGACCTTTTGTAGAGTGGAAAATGAAAGTTGAATCATTTAAACGGCTATCCTACTGTTTGTGAAATTAAGTAGTAAAGAGGAACATTTTTTGGGTAATTTTTCCACAATATGTAGCAAGGTGCCTTTCCCAACACTTCAACCCTCTTTGGATTTTGTGTTTAAGAAAATTATTGAAAATTGGGAAAAACAAACAAACAAACCAAAAACCCTCCAAGATAGCTTGTAAACTAAAAATGAAAATTCTTTAACTTTTATTGGTGGAAAAAGCATGTCCTTTTTTCCAATCACTAGGGACTTTACCTGACTACCACGACTTTTCAAATATTAGTGAGAGTGGCTCATTTGCCAGTTCACTCAGAACTCTGGGATGCATCTCATCAGCTCCCATAGACTTCTGTATGTTCAGGTTCCTCAGGAAGTCACAAACCTGATTTTCACATACAATTAGAGTGACTTCAGTACCTTGATTCCTCCCTCATAATTTTTTTACCTTAGAGGTGTTGGGAGAGAGGTTGCCAGTGAAGACTGAGGAAAAAAAAAATCATTGAGAACCTCGGCCTTCTCTGTTGCCTGACCTCATGCCTGCACCATTGGGCAGCATCTCTGTACTCTGCCCAGGATACCTGTCCCTGTTTACACTGTTTACTTTTTAGCTTGACCAGCAGGTCATGACTCAGCCATGCTGGTCTCTTCCTTTTCCTGCTTGATTTCTTACACTTAGGGATCGAGAGCTCTTGCATTCTATGAAAAGTATTTTTAAAGATCTGCCTGATTTATTCTGCTCCTTTGTCCCAGAGGACCAGTTCCCAGGGTGTCCTGTTAATTAACTCCTTGAAGAACTGGATGGAAGTTTGCCTCTCTGAAATTCAGGATCCTGACTATACTCCTTGACTGATTTGTGACCCTTAGTAATGCAAATTCCACCAGTGCATGGTCACTGCTGCTCAGTCTGCCTCTAGTCTTGAGGTCCTTGACAAGCTCACCTGCACTGGTGACCAGTAGATCCAGTATTGCATTCCCTCATACCATTGTAAATGGTATGAGTCATGTATGAGACTGTTAAAGCAACTTAAGCAATAAGAACATATTTTACTACCCCCTTTAAGTTTTCTGTCTCTGTTTCAAGCTAGTTGTGAAAACTCATCCATTTCTTCTAGGATATATTGCTGGTTGTATTTGAAAAGTGATGTTTCTTCCTATTATGGGTATTTAAGCTTTGTTAAAAAGAAGACAAACCCCAATACCTGCATTTTTCAAGCTGCTAGACAGAGATAGGCATTGGTTTGGCTGCTTGTCCACATATCAATGGCAAGATTTATGACTCTTCTTTCTGCTTATCTGAGAGCATGCAGCGCATTCCTCAGTTTGGTTATTAATAAAGCTATCCTGAATACAAGGTACAAGAGCAGTAAAGAACAGACTACTTGGGAGAGAATGACTCAGTATGCTGTAACAGCTTCTGGATAACACTATCCTTTTATAACTGAGTATCTCTGAAGTGAAAAGCCAGTCCTTTTTGTTAACTTCTTTTCAATGTTATCAAAAATTATAGTGTAATTTCTGGCTTGTTTCCCATATTAAGCCAGAGGATTTACACAACATTTTCTTTAAAAATATGCATTTTTTTTTGGCTATTATTTACATATTAACAAGTATAGGAACATGATGATAAGGCCAAGACAAGTTACAAAATAAGTTTCTACTTGCATCTTATGCAGCAAAAAAGCTTCCCAGTCAGGTCAGCAATCTGAACTCATATGCCTTTGTTGAGCATCCTTAAAATATCCAAAGCACAGACTTCCATGCACATCTAAAAGGGCTCCCATATGGAGAATGAGGAGCTGGTTTGTGGCTATATTCTGATATTCAGATTGCAGATGTGCCTGGCTACAGTCCTGTTCTGTTTAGTGTGTAGTTCAATTTAAACTGCTTAGAGGTTCAATTAAAAGAAGAATGATGGTGTCCTGTGTGCAGTATTAGGTTGGCCAAAGCTACCAGCTGTTACTCACTGGGGAGGTGCCTGGCATTTTCAGATGTTTTGCATACTAGCAGGACATGGTGCACTTTGAGAACCTGTTAATTTGAGTCTTTTCTTAGTGTGAAGTTTAAGATGAACCCATACCTGCCAGGATCCAATATATTTAATTATGAGATGTTCAAGTTGATGCTGATCTGCTCTTAGGCAGACAGTGCAGAAGAAGCATAAAACTGAAATGAAAGGAGACTAGTGGAAGTTTTACATCCTACAGGTTAGAAAATAGCTAGGAAACTGTGTATATATGGTTTAATCTATATTCCTTTATGGTTCTTGTTTTTAATTCAGTGTCTGTATATTGTAAAATGTGAAAATATTCAGAACCACAAATCAGAAGATATTTTCCTTCCTCCTAGCAAAATATACTAATCATGGGAAAACAGAAACAGGTTATTCTACCTTTGAACGGAAATTTACCCTGAGGCAGACAGACCATATGCTGCCAGCTTTGCTGGGGATATGTTTGTTACGGGTACAGAGAATGTGTGAGGGAAGAAACCACTGTACGGTGCATGTGGCAAATTACAGATTGTCTTATGGTACAGACCCAGCCAGCAACTAAGCACCATGTGGCTACTTGCTCATACCTCCCCTCTACTGGTGGGATGGGAGAAGAATCAAGAAAAAGGTAAAAACTTGTGGGTTGAGACAAGTACAGTTTAACATGTCAACACAAGGAGAATAGCAATAACACTAATAAAAGAATATGTAAAGCAAATAATGCACAATGTAATTGCTCACCACCTGGAACTCGATGCTCAGCCCATTTGGAGCCATGATCCTTGGCCAGCTCCTCCAGTTTATATACTGTAGCCTTGGCTAGTATAGGTCAGTTATGCCAGCTGTGTCCCTTGTGTGAAAATTAACTATCCTAGCTGAACCCAGGACATGTTGTCACTCACAGGGGGTAAAGATTTTTGTCATCATCATAAAATTCTTACTGTGTGATAGAGTGTCAGTACCATCAGGAATTACTGAGATACAAGATGTCAAAATCCATTTTATCTTTATTTTATCATATGCTGAGGGTACTGGCTGCATTTTTTACAAGGAATTACCTATCTCAAGAATTTAGAAATGAGCAAAATGAGAAATACAAGAGTAAAGAATGAAGATTGTATTGAGGTTCAGTCACATTGAAATTAAAGAAGAATTCTTCCAATGCAAACAGTTCCAAGAGAAGAAAGAGATATTGTAATGATTATTTCTCTTTATGAATCCATTGTAACTTGTGTAATAATATTAGTGGTTTGGGTTTTTTTAATAACTGTTTGTGCCATACTGGTTTATTCAAATATTTTTGAATAACTATTTTCCAGATGCCTTAGGAAAGCCTGTAAAATCTGTCTTAATTTTCATTCTGTTAATGGAAATGTCTTTTTATTTTTATTCCCTCTTAATGTCTATATTTGTAATGTATTTACTAAATTTTAGGTTTCAGCAGCAATCTTAACATATTTTTCCCCAAATCAAATTAGGTTCCTCCTATATGTTGCAGATTGATTTATAATATTCAGATGCTACAGGTCTTACGCAGCATAATATCTTGTCTATCAGACTATGTTTTCCTTAATAGAGCACTTCATTAATTTCAAAAGCTGTAGGTTTACTTTCATGTAAATATTGCATTAATGTGTGAAGAAACATGGTCATTTTTTTCAGTTTTAAAGTCTGCTAGACTTATATTTACCTGAATGTTATCAGAGTTTTTTGGTTTAGTTTCTGAAGTATTGTTAAAATATATATATAATATATACTTATTATATATCCATTCTATGCTCTATTAATTTGGATCATTTCCCTAGGTATCTAAATTTTTCTTAAGCATCTGCCTTTCTCCTCAGAGCCTCATTATCAGTTTTAAATGTCTAATGTTTAAAATATTACTAGTCATATCTCATCTCAGTGTTTAGTGCTTGTGCTTTTAAATGATGATATTTGAGCATTTGCCCTTAAGGCTCCCATCAAGAATTTAAGGGCTCATCTGCAGGAAAAAAAATTAACATCTCCATTGTAGAGTGAGAAACAGGTTGGAAGAGGCAGGATGTTTGAAAACTGAAAAGCCTTTTCATATTTAATAGTATCAGAAAGGGAGAGATGATAACTAAATACACATTCTTTTTGCTTTAGAAACTGTTTAGCTACTTGGGTGCTCAATAAAGCTGTTTACAAACCAACTGTAATTTGCAAAGTTCAGTCTGACTCAGTTCCTGCACATTCAGATTCTGAGAGCTTCTTCCTGAGAAAGCAGTGGTGTGTTGAATACATTTTTTTAGACAATACAAAGCCAGGTAACAACATTACTTTGGAAATTAATAAGCACAAGAAGGAAAAAGTGACTAAAACCAGTTCTTGCACAAATACAGTGCCTAGTTTGAAACTAGTGATACTCACATAATGGTCCTTGACCATCTATTAGTATTGGGAGATACTGTTAGCATGAGGACCAAAGGAATCATGTTAATGCTGGTTGTTTTTCTGAGACATTCCATGTCACCATAGTAAGGACATGTCTTCAAATTACTTGTGTTGTCACTGTATCCTTGTCTTTTCCAGATCCAAGAAAAATCATGTTACCACAAAGTACATATAAATTTACATTTCATGGGCAATGACATCTCATTAATGAAAAAGAATAGCTGAAGCACAGCAGACTTTAAGATTAAGGTTGGCTCAGAAGCATTCTAGAAATTGACTGTCATTTGAGGCACATCCTGCTCTGCCAGTATACTTTGTTTAGGGATGCTTTCGTTGCATGATAGAGCTTATTCAGGGTACAGTAGCTTAGAATCCTGTATTTGCTGAGAATGAGGTGTTGCCTGTGCATATGTCTCAGTGCAAAAGAACAAAATTTGAACCCTTTGCTCAATGTATTTTCAGTTCAGGTACACATTATTCTAAAATGTCTATACATCTTCATTTCTGGAGGTGATTTGGGGCCTCCCATTTCCATTTTTCTTTATATGTCGCATTTCCAGTGAAGTCTCCATTTCATTATGGCTGTATCATAAGTCATAGAAAAGTAGAAAACAAGAATCCATAATTCCACTCCCCCTCTCTCCCCGCTTAGGTTGTGAATGATCTGGAAGGGCTAAATGTAATAATTTCAAGTTTAACTATGTAAAATAATTATTACATATTCTTAATTTGTCTCCTATTTTTCTTTGAAATGGTGTGGTTAGTTTATATTACCATACTTTTTTTATTCACAATAGTAAAATGAATGTTGTATGGAAAAAAAACACACAGTTTTTCTATAAGATAAGTTTAATTTGTTGTTGGTTTATTTATGATCTCACCCAAATCCCACCAAAATCATGAGGTATTTTTCATGCATTGCACTCTATCATGTTTATTAAGTTAAAGATTTCAGATGGATTTTTTTTCTCCAACTGATGAATAAAGGTGTTCATATATGTCACTTTGGCTTACCAGTGGTTTGTTTTTTTTCTTTCTTCTTTCTCTCACTACCAGGAGGCATTTTTGAGTGTGTGGAATCTGGTCCAATGGGAGCAGAAGAATTAGCCTTCAGATTTGCTGTGAACACAATCAACAGAAACAGAACTCTTCTGCCAAACACCACATTAACATATGACACCCAAAAGATAAATCTCTATGACAGTTTTGAAGCATCCAAAAAAGGTAAGCTTTTGCATATTTAATTTTTTTAATGATCAGCTAAGACTCACTTGGTTTGCCTACCTGAAAAAATGTCAGTCCAATAAAGCCAAATACAATGAGACTGTACAAGCTTGTGGCTGATGTCAAGAAACTGCTTTGCAGACCACACCTTCAAGGTTGCATGGTAACTGCTTGAAAATTGCATGTCACCTTTGGCCACACTGGGCCTGTCTAAAAGCTGGTTCTTTAAATATTTAAAATAGCAAATAAATTTTTCTGAGCTTTGTGACTAGGATTTTTTTGAGACCAGATACTTTGGAGTGAGAAAACATCTCCTCCAGACTTTGACTTGAAAAGTACCAAGAGCCCACAAATTCTACTGACTGTGGTAGGACACTTTAAGTACATCTTCACAAATAACTTTAGCATATATGTGTATCATATACTTAATTAGGTGTGGGTTCAATTTATGAAAAATATTGTGGGCTAAATATTTATGCCTTGCAAGATTGTTTCTTTTCAGAGGAGAGTGTGTGGAAGAAGAAAGAAGCAAACCATACTTTTAAGAAAGCATTTTTGAGTTATTTTGGATGATGGATTAAAACAGGTTCTGAGACAGCCTACTCTTTCTTTTCCACCTTGGCAAATTGTGAATAAATGGACTGATTTTTAATTCTGGCCTCTTCTTTCTCCTTTCCTCATCATCTTCCAAACTGAACTGCTTACCGACTCCAATACATGCTGTCCTGTGAAACTGAATGGAACAATTTCTCCCGAGGGAGGACATGGAGAGAAATTTGTTATGCATTTTTTAATTCTTTAAGTCTTTCCTGAGATGATACAACTACCTTTAGTTCTTACTTGGGGTTTGCTTGAAGGTGCAAGCCAGTCCTAATATTATGTTGCTAATTCTTGGTAGACTATGATAGCTGAAGTTAGAATGGCAACATGCCATTGATTGGATACATTAAATAGATTGCATGTGTTCATTGTTCCCACTTGCATCTTGAATGAGAATACAACTCTCTAACTGGTCAGGCTGTTTCAAAATCTGTGTAATCTTCCAGTGCTAATAGCTTTTTGCTTCATCAATTCAAAATACAGCCAACTACATTTGTGCTGACAGGTGCTTTAGTTCAGAATCAAAGGCTAAAGGTTAACATAAAATAGCTCATTTTATTATGATGTCTCCAAAGCAGAGTTTTAACAATGAGGCTTAAGCATTTGACTCATTTTGTGGTTCATGATTATGTCCATTTGTGAGCAGGCAGGCACTGCATCAAAAATAGCCTGTTTAGACCTCTTAGTAACACATACTTTTGAAGTTGAATATAGATGAAATATTAATGGGTTTTTAAAGGTACTATATGAAAGAGCAACCTGAAGGCACAATGATATTTCCAAGACAATGTTTCAGTGAAGAATAATGTAAATGCAAACAAAACATCCCTCAATTCACTAGAAAAATTGGTATGCATCTGATAGAGCCAGTGCCATATTAATTCACGTGTGAAATCATGGCATTATTCAAATCTCAGAAACAGGGGAAAAAAAAAGCCCATTGAAAAGCCATCTGGTAGCTATTGCTGTTGTTAGTGATCCCATTTACTGACATTTGCATAAAGCTTGTTGATTACTCTTAGGAAGGGCAATATTAGCATAAATGTTTTTTTTTTTTTTATCATGGTAGTCATTTAGGCCCTGATCTGATGCTCAGAAATGCAATGGAGATCCAGTGCATATATGAGAATTTTATTTTACTACCGCAGAGCAGTGGTGGTTTAAAAGGTGTGCCAGCATAGATAATGAAATGCACTTGAAAGACCAATATTTTCATCATGTTGAAAAGGATGTGCACAATAAAACAATTAAATTTGACTTGCTGGGAAAAGTAATGAAGCAAGATCTGTTCCTACTGCTTGTTTCCTCAGCTGTCATGAACATTGATGGTAGAGTAACAATATTAATTAATCAAACCTTATACAAATACTCTCATCTAGCTTGTATTAGGGGGATACTTTTTGTTACTTCTCTCTACCAGATAGAATGTTCTTTCTAGAAAACAGAATCTGTTGTTTTTCAGAACTGCGTATTCATAAAGCTTATGTATATGGTAGTGACCTAAACAGGAGCAGGCCATGGGCTGAAACACTGGTCTGTTGTACTCACTAATGTTCCTGCCTTCTTCACATGTCCCAGCTAACACTCTACAAGATAATACTGAGAGAGATAATACAGCCACTAGACTGTTAATGCACAGTATAGGCAGGACACCCTATATAAGGAAGATGAGAGCTAAGCCACTTGATTTCAGCAGTATCATGTCAGTGACTTTCAGGGCCATTTTTATGTACTGATACAGGTGTACCAAAACCAAATATTTCCAGTGTTTAAGAAAGGACACTGATTTATTTATTATTCTTATTAGCAGATAGATATTTAATTTTCATTTAGATTTAATTTTATGTTAGAGAAAATGTTGACTTTTAAATTTTGCTAGTCAGCATGCCTACTTTTCAGACACAGAAATTAAAATGTCTCTTTCAATGAAATTAATAACTTACCTGGTATTTAACTAGAATCTACTTAATATGTGCAATTTTGGAGTTATTAGGATCTCAGTAGGAATAGAGTGGATTGACTGAGGAAGAAGTTGATGCTTAAACAGCCTAGATTAGAATACTGTTCCATATGGCCCTTTTCCAAATCTAAGATGCAACTGAGCATAGATCTCTTCTCTTGTTAATGCTTTTTAGAGAATACACAATTGCTGGCCTTTGTGACTTCCACTGATATAGAAGTGTTTATTAAATGTAGCTGAGTGCTATTTCAGTGTTAAGTGTTGCTATTCAGCAGGTCATAGTGAAAGCTTAGAAATGTATTTTGAATTTGAAATCTGTGAGTGAAAGTGTTAAAACAGGAAGGGAACTCTCTCAGCAGTAAAGTTATTTAATGGAGTGCCTTTTGTTTAATATGAATTGTGCAATAGCTTCTGGGACACTGCCTTCTTTCCTCTCATCATTGACAGACTTCTGTCTCCTCTTCAGCCTGCGATCAGCTGTCCCTTGGGGTGGCTGCCATCTTTGGACCATCCCATAGCTCCTCAGCTAATGCTGTGCAATCCATCTGCAACGCTTTGGGTGTTCCACATATCCAGACCCGCTGGAAACATCAGGTGTCAGACAACAAGGACTCCTTCTATGTCAGCCTCTATCCAGATTTCTCTTCTCTCAGCCGTGCCATCCTTGACCTTGTGCAGTTCTTCAAGTGGAAAACAGTTACTGTTGTTTATGATGACAGCACTGGTAAGGCTAAAACATTAGAGTATGTGCAGATGTATTCACATGTACAAAGAGAGGGAGGAGGGGTGTCACTACTCATATTTCTTAATTTAAAAAATCCTAATGAAATTACAAGATTTTTTTTCTTTGCAAGATATTGTATACAAATAATAGGGATTTATTAGAGTAAGTATTCTCATAAGCAGGCTTCAGTTGCTGAGTTCTGTGCATTTGAGTTCACAGCTGTCTATAAATCTCTCTATCTGCCTTTTCTGCAGTGTCTTTTGTTGAGAACGGCTATGTCTTTTGATTTTGTTCAAAACTTAAATATTGAAGAAGGATATGGTAATCTGAAAGAGGTATTAGTATGCTCAGTGAAATAGGTGGTCTAAATTCTAGCACTGCTTCTGGCATTAGTTAAATGAAAAAAACAGATGCTATATGTGTTTGCAATTTCAACATCTGCTTTTTCAGAAAGAATAGCTGAAGGCACCACTGGTTTCATCTGTTAGGAATTGAAACCAAAGCAGGTTTGGAGGCTTATTTGGGAGGTGAATGACAGTTGTAAATGAACTCCTGACTCTCCAGTAGAAATATACCAGTTTACTACCTTTCTCTTACCTCACTCTAAAATTTGTTTTGCCCTTCTGTTTTGCATTGTCATTGACATTTTTGAAAATGATTTAAAAATGCTTTAAAAACTTAAGTTTGACTTGAGGTCTATCTAGTGGTGGTGGTCTGAACTAAGACCTTGGTAAGAAGAAAATCTGACTGTCACAGAAGATATAAGGGACGTGCTTAGCCAAATGAGATACATTTAATCTTCTTGGAAATGTTGCTAACTCTCTTTCATGCCGGTTGAACTGTCATTGGCAAGAAAAAAAGCATGGTCATCCTCAAACACTTCTCATGGTTCAGTGAACTGGAAGACTGTTGATACCCTTGTTACATAATGGTATTATCTATCTAAATCTGAAGATAAAAAAAATAAGATAAAAAAAAAAAAAAAAGTGTTACATGTGAGGCTACCTGTAGTGAAGACTAACTTTGTTAGATAAACAGCAGGAAAGTAGGACAGGAAGTGAAACCCCCCAAGATTTTAATTAAATAATGATTGAAAAAGTAATCTGTGGTTCAGTGAAACACTTATAGACTTAACTTTACATAATTTGGAAATTTTCACTTTGATTTAGATCATTTGGAGACTGTTCTTTTACAGTAAACAGTTTACCTTTTAAAACAGACCTTTTAGTTAGAATATTTTAACACTTTGAAACATTTTTGCTTGATATTTTCAAGTCAACTTCTCCTCCTCACAAAAAATTCCCCAACCAAACAAAAATTAACCAAAAAAAAAATTTCATATTTAATGGGCTCTCTAAACATCATGTGTTCTGAAAGAGGTATTTTTGTTAAGAATCATACTAGACATAAAATAACTTTTGAAGTCAGGATACAAGCAGAAATAGGAATGAAGATGGAAAAGAAATTTTTCTTGTGTATGTTGTGACCCACCTGCGACTACTGTTAAAATTTAAGAGAAAAAAAAAAAACAAGCCCTCTTTGAAATATTTTTAAAATAACTTTGACAACGAACAAGGAGACTGAGGTATATGGAACAGGTCATCCTGAGTGCCATCAAGTGGCATGTACAAGAAAACCATGGTCTCAGGCCCAGCTAACATGGATTAGGCAGGACCTTCCTTTCCTAAACCCATCTTAATTCCTTCTATAACTGGTAGACGAGGGGAACGCTGAGGATGTGGTCTACCTTGATTTCAACAAAGCATTCGACACAGTCTCCCACAGCATCCTCCTGAAAAAGCTGGCAGCCCATGGACTGGACAAGTGCACCCTTTGCTGGGTTAAAAGCTGGCTGGATGACCAAGTGCAGAGAGTGGTTGTGAATGGTGCCGCATCCAGTTGGTGTCCGGTGACCAGTGGTGTTCCCCAGGGATCAGTATTGAGCCCAGTTTGATTCAACATCTTTATTTATGACCTGGATGAGGGGTTCATGTCTACCGTTAGTAAATTTGTGGATGGCACCAAGCTGGGGAGCAGTGTTGATACCCTGGAGAGTAAAAAGAAGCTGCAGAGGGACCTGGACAGGCTGGGTCAATGGGCTGTGGCCAATAGTATGAGATTCAACAAGGCCAAGTGCAGGGTCCTACACTTTGGTCACAATAACCCTCTGTAGTGCTACAGACTGGGGGATGGGAGGCTGGAGAGCAGCACAGCAGAGAGGCACCTGGGAGGGCTGGTTGACAGCCGGCTGAACATGAGCCAGCAATGTGCTCAGGTGGCACAGAAGGCCAACACCATCTTGGCTTGTATCAGGAATAGTACGGCCAGAAGGACTAGGGATGCAATTCTGCCCCTGTACTCGGCACTGGTGAGACCTCACCTCGAGTATTGTGTGCAGTTCTGGGCCCCTCACTTCAAGAAGGATATTGAGGTACTGGAGCTGGTCCAGAGGACAGTGATGAGGCTGGGGAAGGGAGTGGAGGGAAAGTCTCATGAGAGGCTGAGGTAGCTGGGGTTGTTCAGCCTGGAGCAGAGGAGACTCAAGAGAGACCTCATCACTCTCTACAACTACCTGAAAGGTGTAGTCAGGCGGGGGCTGGGATCTTCTCCCAGGCATCTAGTGACAGGAGGAGAGGGTCATTGTCAGCCTGAAGCTGCAC
Organism: Chloroceryle amazona; assembly: GCA_027560015.1. Taxonomy (NCBI): domain Eukaryota; kingdom Metazoa; phylum Chordata; class Aves; order Coraciiformes; family Cerylidae; genus Chloroceryle; species Chloroceryle amazona. The sequence goes on along the minus strand of JANHFX010013867.1, from coordinate 21,339 downwards.
CAGGGGAGGTTTGGGCTGGATATTAGGAAGCACTTCCTCAGGGAAAGGGTGATAGAACACTGGAATGGACTGCCTAGAGAGGTGGTGGACTGACCATCCCTGTGATTCTGTGATACAGTTTATTTAAAAAGCATAAGGAATTATATCAGAAAAAAATCACAGTCCATTTTTATTTATTTCTGGAGTGGTTATTATGATAATATTTGTTCCTGCTGATAAACAGTAATTCCAGCCACCATATCTTTTTTTTTTTTTTCCTTGAAATCTGATGCTGTCTGAAGAGACAGAAAAAAAGAACCAGGTTTAAAAAGGTAATCCTCTCTCTTGTGGCATTTGCTGTAAGTAAATTTAAATTCTATTTTTTTTAAGACTGTCAGTTTCTCTTTGTTAGTTGTAACTCCTATGGATAATTCAAAGACTTCAAATGCAGGACTCACTGCTGGGAGAATTCCACAGCATTGTTTGCCTTTGAAGTACATACAGAAACAACTTTTAGCTAAGAGTACCTGTCAATCTTAAAGAAGTTGAGTTTAAATCTTGTTAGAGCTCAACTGCAAACTGGTGTTTTTTGAGGCAAGGGGCAGGGGAAAAGGAAGCTTTTGAATGGTAGTAACTTAGAGGAGATTATCTCCTGCCATGGAATAAGATAAATTGTCAACCTAGGGCTGAAGTTGAATATGATAGTTTCAGTGTCTTGTAAAACAACTTGTGCAATTTAAGACTTTATTTCAAGTCCATTAAAATGAAGGCAATGAAGAGAAAACATTTATCTGTTTCTTCTATTTGGACAATGATTCCTTAACCTAAGATGGAAATAATTACTATTTCTCTCTTCTTTTTTGTCTTTTAATCACCCACAGTTGACTCTCCTTTATTGAAAAGTTGTTTAGGATGATAACACATACCTTATTTTATGACAGTTTTAGAGTTATGGATTTCCTTTATCTGAATGGACAGTTCCCAAAAGTACACCATGGTCAAGACAATCATATGTTAGTGTAGCATTTATGGTGGTGGGGTTTTTTTTGTTGTTTGTTTGGTTGGTTTTTTTAATACTTTATATATTTCTATTATTGCTCTTTGAACATGGTACAAGATGAGATAATTTTTATATAGACAGGTGGAAAAGGTAGGAAACATGCAAAAACTATGTCTGGATTTTGCTCAAGATAAATTATTGGGAGCTGACCAGATGCTAAAATCCTGGAAGATTGTAGCCTCATTCTGAGGAAAAATATTATTTCTATTTTTTATTTCTTTTAAAATATCTTTGTGTCTTAATTGTTAGGGCTCAATTTTATGAATTCTCTAAGGAATTGTTAAATTTTTACTTTTCTAATAAAGGAAATACACCTCACCCACTTCAAAGCATTCAAATAACAGCCATGCCTATGTTCTTCAGTCCTCCAGTACAGGGTATGTCTTCTTGAATAATCTCAAATGGAAAAAGCTGTGTGGTTGGTTGACACTCCACAGTCAGTAAGAGCCCATGTTAACTCTGTTGTTGTTCCCAGGAGTGCACTGGAGACTGATACTTCAAGAGCACACTTGAACTGCCTCTTGATAGCACCATTGTGTCCAATCATATGCAATCCCCTATGCTCCTATCTTATAGGAAGGAAAGCCAGTTATGTGACTCTAATAGACAGCAGAGCATTTTCCCAGTGTTACGTGAGACACTACTTAAGTGTAGATGTAGTCTTCCATTGTGTTTTGTGTTTCAATCCTTAGTGTAGCTGCCTTTCATAACATCCCTATGATGAGATGTGCAAAATTGATGGTCACCACTTGTATTTGATCTGGATCTAGTCTGATCTGAGACTGTGCAGTATAGAGGTGGTATAGAGGAAGTCAGTCCATGTTTAGAACACATTTTGAAATAAGAGAGATATTTGGAATTCCAGGCTTCCTTTGCAATAATGAGCATCTGCACATCTAAAAGTTTACCAAAAAAGATCAGCCATCACTGGATTGTCTCCCTTGTTGAAGCATTCTCCCTGTATTCTCTATGGAGGAATAGCTATATATCTTGCTACTAATTTGACAAAAAACATAAAGAAGTTGCTTTTCATGCACTGTGCATAGCTACTAGACCCTGTCCCCAACCCTCCCCAGATTTATGATGCAGAAAAGGCTAAGTCAGGGAAGATTAATCTTTGGGGTCCTGCTATTGCTTCTCTCGTCAGTCTGGACCTCAGAATAGTGGGTCATTCTCTGCCAATAAAACCTGCCTTACATGTTCAGGAGACTATAATGAGGAAAGCTACAGGAGAAATGGAGGGTGTATCATGCTGAAATATGGATAGATGCTTAAGAAGAGATTTGATCAATAACAGTGGAGAAAGCAGGGATCAGGTTGGTAGCATAATAAGGAAGAGTCAAGACTTTAAAAATAGGATGAAGTAGATGAATAAACTAGAAACAATTCTCTTTTTTCTCAGTAAGAAGAGATGAAGTCTGTTAAATGGGAATAAGGTAATAGAAATAAAATTGAACCTAGAATGTGCAAAGGTTGTAACATTGTAATGAAGCATTCTGCCCTGGTAGTATTTTATGGAGTAGTCATTGTGTCAGTAGGTAGATGACTCTCTTCTTTCAGGGAAGAAAAAATGTACACATCCTTTTCCTGTGAATGTGTTTGAATACTTCTACATCTGACTTTCTTTTTTTCTGATGTTAAATAATAGCTATATTCTGATTCCTTCTGTAATTTAGTTTCTCCCTTTATTTAGCTCTCAAGACTGTCTTTTTTTTTTTAATATAGACCATCTGTTGTACAGACAAAAAATTGGAATAAGGCTGTAGAACACTTTTATTGCTAGTCTGATGATAAGTATTACTTCCTGTGTTCATTCTAAATGGCAAAGTGTAATCTTTTTAACTAGAATTTCCTATATGAAAAAAAACCAATAACCTAACAGGATTTAATGAGAGGCTGGTTAGTTTGTGGGTTTTTTTTTTTTTTCCTTAAAGTAATTTATGGTCTCTTTGTTAATTAGATACCACTAATCTCTCCCTGGATACTAATTAAGTCCTTTCTGATTTACAAATTTGCTACAGTCAATTGTCTTTAAGAAAAAAAGCGGGAAAATGGCAGCATATTCATCAGCTGCATGTTTTAATGTTTTTAATTGGTCTCAATACAGTAACTTAATTTCAAGTACATATTCTACATTATTCTGTGATAAAGAAAATAGGCTAGATAAATAAATAAATTTGTGAATCAGATAATTCCATAACAAAGAATACATAAACAGTTAGATGCTGTGGCCCTTAAATTATAGTGGCACTTGTGTTGCCAACTAATGCTTTAAACAGATCAAGTTTCTAAACAGTATTCTGGTTGGTTTTTTTTCATAATTAACATTTGTTTTGGTCTTGGGTGAATGAGTATAAACACTAAAAATCTGTTGCATCTATGAACAGAAGCCAAAGCAAAAGCTGGAAAATATGATGTCAGAAAGAAAAGTATTTTGTGTTGGTCTTTAGTATTGAACTCTGTGCCTTAATTCAAATGAAGTGAAAATAAAGATGCCATTTTGTTGGTACTTTTACTGTAGTATACAGGTAGAATTGATTTGTAAAAAACCCTAAAATTTGTTTCTTGGGACCACTATTCACATTATTTTATTCCTGCTGTATTTAGCATTGTTGTGGCCTCATGTTGAGTATTTTGTGCAGTTCTGGGCCCCACAACTTAAAAATGCTAAGGTACTTGGGCATGTCCAGAGTAAGGCAACAAAGCTAGAAAAATGGCTGGAAAGCGTGATGCCTTAATAGGAGCAGAAAAGACACTGAATTTGTCTAGTTTGAAGAAAAAGAGTCTGGGGGGTGACGTCACTGCTCTGAGGAGGGCAAGTGGAGAGGGAGGTGCTGGTCTCTTCTCACTGGTATCCAGTGATAGGATGTGTGGGAATGGCTCAAAGCTGCATCAGGGGAGATTCGGACTTGACGTTAGGAAGTGTGTCTTTACCGTGAGGGTGGTCAAACTCTGGAGCAGGCTTCCTAGATACTCGGGCAATGCCCCAAGCCCATCTGTGTTTGAGACACTTGGACAATGCCCTAATTGTTTTGCATCCCTTCCAACTATACTATTCTATTCTAAATTTCACATTATTTCCAGATAGCTTACATCTTCTGGTCTGTTGTGTGTCATGTTTCACTTTTTTTAACTTATTTTTTCCCGATACTACTACTAAAAAAGGATACTCACCTTGGCAGTTAATAGAACTTCACACTAAGTAGAACTAAATATCCTGAGGGTGAAATGGATATGGGGTGGGAATGTGGGATTGTGTGGTGCAGGAGGGAAATATTGCTAGAGGATTAAGGGAAACAAGCTTTTAAGTGATTCAAAGTAAATCTTGACTAGGGAGAAAAATTATCTTTAAGGACACTATACATCGTTCACTATAAGATGTTCAAGAAACTTTAGACAGCAGGCAAATGAGGAGGGTTGGAAATAAGATGGTCTGAAAATACCTGCTCATATCTGTTTTTCTGTAAATGGATTAAGCAGTACCTCAATTCATGTGAAAAGCTGTTCTCCTTTATAAACACATCTGTATAACTAAGGTCTGTTCTGTGCAGAATAAGAGAGAAGGGGTGAAATGAATGGAGAATGCTGTGCTTGACCTGATACCATAATGGTGCATTTCACCTGAGTTTAGAAGAAAGGATTCAGTCTTGGTGATCTACAAGACAAACTTAGAAACTGACATGGCTTCCAAGCATTAGAATATGTTTCAAATTTTGATACAGACTGGTAAAGTTTGTTCAAAAATAGATGACAGGCAGAAATAGGGAGAGATTTCTTAAAGATAATCTGGGGTATTAGGTCCACAGTAGAGTAGGAGACATCTGCTGGGAGCAAGTGTAAGTCTAAAAAGCACAAAGAACTTTGGATAATGTGATTTGCATTGCTGTGGATCGACATCCAAAACAAACCACTAAACGAAGGAAATCAAGTGGGCAAGTTTTTTTTTCTTCCCATCCTTTTTAGAATCATGTAACAAACCTAACCAAATGCAAGGTTTTAATATCGACAAATATCTCCATTGAGATTTTTCTGGGAAAAGTAGTATAGCAGGACACAGTTCATATAATATTGTTAGAAAAGTGTTATAATGTATATTGATAATTTTAATACTGAAAATAATGTGTGCCCACCTATGAAATATTCTTGTGGTATTTCTGATAGTGATTCTATGCTTGGAAATGGAACATTATGGATATTGCAAAATAACAAAACGTAATGAATAGAATTCAAGAAAATGTTATTAAAACTGGAATTTCTACCAAGAGAATTAATTGTAGTCTAAACCACAGAAGATTCAGATCAGTTGATGATTTCTTAAAAATACTAAAATTGAATAAAAAACCCCAACAGTTGTCAAGGGACAGAGTTTACAAATCACTTGAATAAGAGACTTTTTAAAAAACCTTAAAATTAAGTAATCTTAGACCTGTTAATAACCTTTTGAGAACTCGCAGATGATAGTTCTAGAAGTAAAGTTCTAGAAGTCTGGAAAAGGTAGACAAGCTCAGATTTATCACAATTTAAATATTTGTCTAGATTTTGAAATACATTTATCTTGGTTCTTTATGTTTGCTTAACATCTCAGTCATCGACCTATTCCTAATAACTACTTTCTGAATTTGGAACGTGCTTAAAATTGGGTACAATAAAGTGAGGTTGTAGTAGAGGTTTTGTTTTGTTTGGTTGGTTTTCTTTGGTTGCTTGGTTTTGTGTCGTTTTTGTTGTTGTTGCTGTTTTGTTTGTTTGTTTTTTGTTGTTGTCATTTTCTTTGTTTGTTTTCTATCTTTATATTCCTGGTCTTTATATTCCTGGAAAAAATAATTATTTACTTTTAAACACTTCTAAGGTCTAACCATGGTGAGTAAATGTAAGGGTTGCATTATTAAGAGGAAATAGTGTAACCTCCTTTGACAGGTCAATGTGTCATGTGTGTAAGCAAAATGCAGCAGATGTGATAAATATTAAACATACTGTTCAAGGTGACATATGAAATTGGAGAAATAAGTTCCTTATACAATTGTCAAATGAATTCAAAAAAGAGCAATGAGGTGTAAGTATTTGGTTATGGTTTACTGAAAAGATTGATTTTCTGGTATGAAGAGTATACAAAATACACATGCAGGTGATAAGATCAGAAGTTACTCTAGAAAATATGGTTTGTGTTAAAGTATTTTAATAGTTATCTACTGAATGTAAGACATGGTCATTGTGGATAAGCCAGTAATGGCATTTGAAGAAAGCAAGCACATTGTTGTACTCAGAAGTGTGACCTGGAATTTCATGTCTAAGAAATTCCCAGGTAATTCCAATTTAATCTGTATAGGAAAGGCATCACACCATTTTATATTACTCTTTGCAGAAGATCTCATCTAAAGAAGAAACTTAGTATAATATGATGCGGGAGGAGAGACTAAAAGAATGTTAGCTCAGTCTAGGGGAAGTGGACAAAAAGGTCTTGCAAAAGGAAACAAAATATTCTCTATGTTAAAAAGCATAGTCTGAGACGTTTAAAATTATGGCAGAAATTATTTATCTAGGAACATTTAGCTTAGAACAAAATAACAGGTATCCTTGGAAGGCTGTAAGAACTCCACCTCATGAGGTTTGATGATTTGCTGGCTTGCTTTGTTTGTTTGGTATTTTTTACCAGCTTTTTTTTTCTGACTTTTTATTTATTTGTTTGCTTATTTATTTTTCAGAATAGCAATATTTTCACACTGGTTTTGCTAGGCAGAACACAAAAAAACAGGTAATGGTGACTTTTTAAAGCCACTGACATGACTGTTACCTATCACTGATGCTGAATAATATCTCTACTGAATGCCCCAAAATACTGAATTATGAACTACTATTAAATAACTTAATTGATAGTGATTAATCAAATAGGATCTATATTGGATGTCAGTGAGATGAAAACAATGCCTATGTTTATTTTTTTATATTTATTTTAACTAGCATTTATTCTGGTTCTATGAGGCAGATGCAGAATTCACAGTATTGGTTGTTCTTGAAGAGCTGAGTGGGTATCCTCTCTGCAAATAAATATAATAACCAACAAACTTGTATATGAATCTTATCATGAAATTATATTATGAATATTATGAAAATATTATGAAAATTCATAATATATTTTCATAATATTTTGAAAATATTTTTGTGCGTTATCAATTAATAATCTGTTATTCTGTGTTATTTAATGGAATGAATGCCATGAATATCTAAAGGAGGGCTATATTTGCCATGATGAACAAAACAGTCTTGAGGCTTCACAGACGTACAGCTGGAAAGGCATGCAGTTCTGTTCCACATCTGTTCAGTCACAAAGTCAGAGGTTGAAGCATTTATGAAAACATTCATATTTTTATTGAATCTTCTTTTTAAAGACAACAGATAAACTGTCAGATAAATTGAGATTTAGTAGAGAATTACTGTTGCTGTCTAAAGAGAAAGAAGCTAAATTCTGGTTGTGTTGGTTGGTTGGTTTGTTTTGTTTGTTTGTTTGTTTGTTTGTTTGTTTGTTTGTTTGTTTGTTTGTTTTTTGTGGTAAATGGACCTGTAGTTCTTTGAGAACAAATTTATAGA
>JANHFX010013867.1:0-13618 GCA_027560015.1 Chloroceryle amazona | reverse complement strand
TGAGATTTAGTAGAGAATTACTGTTGCTGTCTAAAGAGAAAGAAGCTAAATTCTGGTTGTGTTGGTTGGTTGGTTTGGTTTGTTTGTTTGTTTGTTTGTTTGTTTGTTTTTTGTGGTAAATGGACCTGTAGTTCTTTGAGAACAAATTTATAGAGATTTTAATTAATTTTTTTGAAAATAAAATAAATGTCATCATGTTAAACAGAATGCATGAGTCCAGCCATTCTCTCAGGAAAACATGTACCACAGCAGCCTCCCCTATGTTGGCTAAGAATTGCATTTAGACTTAATGAAAGAAGACATAGTATTGTAAAAAGAAAATGATAGGTTTAAAAAGCAAACAGACAAACAAAACCCCCTAAAAAAACAACAAACCAACCAACCAAAAAAACATAACATACTTTATAGTGTTTTTTTATAAGCCTAAGGAATAGAAATGAAGGTGATATTTCCAGAAGGCACTGTATTAACAGTGAGAATATTGCAAATGGTAATTCAAGTTATTTTGCTTTTGTGGACCTAATAAACTTAGGAATTGAAATCTTACAGAAAATTGGCTAAGGAACTTATGATCAAAATAATTCTTTCTTTCATGAACTGGAAAATGTTATTCACTGTTTTCATATACACACAAATATGATGGGAAAAACTATTTAATTGAAAAGTGAAAACAGGAAAATGGAGACAGAATCAGTATCATGTCTTGCATGGGGCATAAATTGAAACTCAGGTTTATCCAAAGATAATGATGCTTTTATTCCTACTTCAGTATTACATACTTTTTCCTCTGGTTGAAGGGATATTGTGAAATGCACCTGAGATGTTAAATTCTTTGTGAATTTCTCAGCATCAGTCTCAGCTCAAATATTCCCTTCTCTGTACATTTTAACTGTCCTTGCACTCTTATCAGTTGCATTTTTTTTAAAAGCAACCCCCCCTGCTTTTGTTTCCACAAATAAATGCGCTTTACGTAGTGTACATTCCCGTTTAGAATGTCCATTTATGGTTTTTGTTTGGTTCGTTGTTTTTTTTTATTTGTTTGGTTTGGTGGTTTGTTTGTGTTTTTTTTTCTTCAATCAAGTCCATTTTGATTTGTAGTACATTTTTTAAAATTATGATTTATTTTTGTATGGTTTGATACAATAGTGATAATTCTATGTTATGACTAGAGATTGCAGACTTGTTCTACTACTGCTTTTATTATTGACAAAACAGTTTTGTCCTTTGACTGTGGGGGATCTCTTTTTTTTTCCTCTTAACCTCATTAAATTGCAGTAGTCATAGATGTCAGCCACTTGATTGATCATACTTCACGCTAATACATGAACTTTTTTGAAGTGTCCAGAACTGTTAATTGTCATTGATTGTTACAATCATCACACTGAATTAAAGATAAAGCTTTCTGAAATTGCTCAAAAACATGTACAGAAAAATGAGTAATAACAGTATTTCAAATCAAGCATATCATAATAGAGCCATGTGTGTAAAGGAATATCACATGTTGCTGGAGACCAGAAAAACATGGAAAATCTAATAGAAAAAGTTTTTTGGTTTTGTTTTTAATTTTCAACACTTTCTTCAATAATATAAACTTTTTTTTTTCATATATTTTTACACACTAGGTGCAGAGGTAAGAGAATGAATAGGAAGTTTTCTGACATTTTTTCTAGCCTCTGTATGCTGCAGCTAAGTACTCAGGTGGTATGAAAAACTTATTTTCTTCATCTTGTTATGGTGATCCTCAAGATGAAAACCTTTCCATGAACTGAAAGCCTCTTCTGAACTTAAACAGCACATTGATTCCCTCTTGTGGAACTGTGTGGGAGGGGTTAGAGAGCTTTTCTCACTGCAGTGCTGGAAAGCCAATGATTAGAAAAGAATTGTTACTGGAAATAGGCTGAATTTGGATTGGCTATTTGAAACTACCTGTAAAAGACTTTCGTACCCAAGCTCTGATGTGCTCACTTGGCACATTTAAGGAAAATAATAAAGGTGATTATTGCCTTACACTTCATTTACAGCTGGTTATGCTGAAACAGCAGGAAAAAGGATTTGACATTCAGATTCTAAGGGCCAAGACATGGAAAAATTAAGTGATATGCACAGTATTTGAATTGAAATATGACTGTGGAGTTAAACCTGGATCCCTGGTTTTCTTGTTCAGTGATTTTTAACCCTAAGGCTAATAACTCCTACACATGGCATTTTAGTAATCTCAACTTCAATATAAATTATTGATATGATTTGAAGCACTTTTGCTTTCCCATACTAAGTAATTTTTTCAAAACAGATATTTTTTTAGTCTAAAAGAAGGGTTTTTTTCTGTCGTTAGTATAGACACATTTAGATCTTTCATAATAACAATTTTTGTATTTCAAATATATATACATGCGCACACATACCTAGTTAAAAACATAGTTCAGCCTTTTTTTTGCTTGTTTTAAAAAGAAGCCTTTTTTTTGGCTATTACTATTGTGCCCTAAATCCTCCTGAAGGACACCACTGGTAATATCAGCATCATTTTATTGAAGCATAGATCAAAGAGTGAAAGAAATGTCCCCTCAGTCTTGTGCCATATACTCATAGCATTTGTATGATTACTGTTGATTCCAGGTTCTCTAACTAACTGGGTTCTCTTTGTTGAGCTAACATTGACCAAATATGGGTAAGATTGCTGGAGATAAAGATTAAAGGTCTTGAGTCAGTTCCATCTTTCCACATACATGGGCTTTAACTCCTAACATGCCCAAAGGGTGCTAATTACTATACCTGAGCATGTGGTTGAATTTGCAAATGTGGATATGACAGCAAATCAGATATCTGCTCTCTAATGCTGAACCTTTAAAGCTGAGAAGTTTTGCAGCCAAAGACATTCAAATATGTCCCTCCTTAGTTACACGTTATCTTTGAATGAGTTTATTTTAAATAAAGGAAATGGTAACATCTTTAAAATTAAAATAAACATCTAAAATATTTCTGTTCTAGGCTTCTAAATATTGAGCTTTGGAGCTCATGAAAAAATTTATTGTCTTGATAAATGTCCAGCTGTGCGTAACACAGAGTAGCAGACACCTCAATATGTTACCATGAGGGAAAGATGAATCTTGGGAGCCTGCATCACAGACACAACTAAGGTAGAGGTTTAGAGAGTAGTTTGTTTCCTAGCCCTAGAAATCTTGTTTCAGCAGACAAAAGTCAGTAAATGTATTGCTGGCATTATTCTGTGGTGGTGTATTTGGAGCTAAAGATTTAGTCTCAATCCAGCCCAAACAGAAGCAGTATGAGAACATGTTGATTTGGGATATGAAATGCCAGGAGGGAACTAGTTAGTTAAACTGAAAAGTTTTTTTTGATTACTGACATGGCTATCATGCAAGAGAGATAGACTTGAAAAGTATTTTTCAGTTGGAAATAATGTAGCTTTTATTTTTCTTCTCGTACTCAGTGATCTGGGACTAGGTTTTACATGTAACTGAAATTCTTTTTTAGTAATATGCTCAAAATAAATATATAACCTTAGAGCAACAACCCTTCTCCACCCCCCGACAAAAAAAAATGAAACCCAACCTGATTATCAAATTATGGTTTCTAACAGAAACTGCTGCTTTTCAAGTGCTGTACCTTCTTTGAGTGTGTTTGTACAGCTGAAAGGCCACACGTTGGCAGAGTGAAGCTTGGAATGAATTCCAAGCTAGGATAAGACAATCAAGATAGGATAGAACATGTCAACATAGTATAAGGGTGTTCTGATTTATAAACAGGAGCTCTGCATCTCCAAAGAAGAGGTGGGGGCGTTAGGTCAGTATTGAATGCTTTGATAAGGAGTTAGTTGCTTTGACAGGTACGTAGTTACAAGCGACTTGACTTTATAGACCCTCTATATCTGTGTTTTTTCCCCCCCAAGAAAGGAATTTTTGTCATCTAAATAGAGCACCAGAGTTCATTCTGGCACTTATTATGGCTGACTAGTGTACCTTGACTTGACCTAATTTAATCTAATTTTTAAACTTTCATCTGAAATTATTCTAAACAGTGCAGCTATATTTCTTGACGAAGGGCTTGCTTATTAAATAGAATATGCTTTGTCAAAACTACTACTGAAGTCACCAGTTACTTTTCATACTATTTACTGATAGTGCTATTATTTTCCTGTTAAGAATCAAGATTAACAACAGAAAAATAATTTAAGTCAACATAATACTAGATATCTTTGAACTCTTCTTCATGTCACCTCCACTAATTGTAGTGCATTTTTAATATTGCACATTTCAAGTGGCACAAAACTGTAACAAAGTAATATCTGCAATATATATGTATATACATGCATGCACACACAGTGTTCTGATTATTTTCTAATGCTTCAACTACAATACTGAAAAATCCTGCTAAAATGTTGGAGTTTAAAGGTAGTAATAAGGAGCTGTCTTAATTATATTTATAGTAAGAAGATAAATTTTTCTGGGTTACATATCTTAAAGATCTTACTCCATTAAAGACACTTCACACCATTGATAGTGTATTTAAATGGGTTTAAATACAATGGATAACAATTTTAAGGGTGCTTTATACTGCCAGAATTGAGTGAAATGATCTTAATGTAGTAAAAAGGTGAAAAATATGAATAAATGAGAAAGGTTCATCAAGCTGTCTTTTCCCTTCATCTCTATTTTTTTTGTTTGCTTGGTTTTGTTTTCCTGTGTTTTCCTTTATGGTGTTCTGGTATTATTCTGTTAAATCTAAAGGACACAGAACAGCCCCCCCGTTCAGTTACCCCTGCTAGCAAGTGCAATTTCTTTTTCTTTTTTCTTTTTCTTTTTTTTTTATCCCTTTAAATAGAGGTCATTCTCAAGTAGAAGATGAGGATGATACAACTAGTCTTGAGAGTTTGTGGGTAATCTACTCAGGTTGTTCAATAATTGTGAATCATTTTATAGAAATGAACAGTTCTGGTTGATGTGAAGCATACTATCAAAGCCCAATAAACTGACATTCTCCTCCCTTCTACCCATATTCCTTTCAAACCCCAATACACAATGATATTTTCTCTGAGACAACCAGAAAAACTGGGCACGGGGCTGTCAGGGAAGCAGAGTACAGATAGGTGTGAGGGGGAACAACTTGCAGAAAATAGAGCAAATATTCTGGTAGTTCTAGAAAGCAAGATATTACTACTTCTGAAGCTTTTGAGATTTTGAAGATAGGGAGTAGCCTTTAAAAGAGCATTAGTGTTCTTTTGTACAGAAAAAGGTTCGTGTGTTCAGCCTATTGCAAAATGCATTTGCTTGCATTCTTCCTGTGCAGCACAAAGGCAGCATTAATGGAAATGATAAATAGTTTGATGAGCAGGCCAGGTGGCATAGCAATGGCTTGCAAGACTGCTGAGCTGGAGACCCAGGTTTTAAAACAATCTTGGGGCTCTTGCTTCCTGGACTGGTTGAAGTTGAACATGTCGAGGAGGTAATGTGATTGATCTCTTTGGAGGAAGATGCCAGCTGGAGAGCTCACAAACTGCTCCTTCAGGATTCTCCTTAAAGATGAATTGATGGCAGCTTCTGAAAAGAGTTACTCACACCGCATTCTTCCCAGCCATTCAGAGGTAAGGCTCTATCACAGTGGCTACAAAAAGAAGGAATTGAGAGTTTAAAGGGACAGGAAAAAGGTGTCCCTGGTGAAAGAAACTGCAGGAAGTACATTCCCAAAATGCATCTATTATTTCTATACTGTTGTAAAATAGATTTTTTTTTTTTTTAGGAGCTTTTCCACACAAATGGTTTGCAGTTTTTTTTTCATTACATTGGGATCCTGTAATGCTAATAAAACAAGAGGTCAGCATTTCCTATGAAGGCTGTACTTCATTTTATATTGTAAATCAGTTGCTTTAAAAATATTCTAGCTTGAAATCTGTGCTTTTATGCTGACAAATCTTTCCTCAAAATCATGGTGAAGATAGGACTCATTTTGTCCTTAGCTTCACTGTACTCATAGTTCTCACATTGTGTTAGTCCTTTCATTGAAGGCTCTGGTACCTCCCCCCCCCCCCCGCATTGAGGTACACATGAGCTATACATGAGTCCTTCTGAAAACTCCCTTGTTGACTTTATTTCACAGTCTGTGACAAGTTGTTACTTAGACCCTGAGTAACCAGCTTGTCCATTTCCTCTAACATCACATAAGAGCAATAAAAGTTACTTTGGAATTAACAGTAACTCAGAAACTTAGAGTTAATGTATAAAGCAAATCCATGCTTGTTTGATGTAAAACTGCCTTGATCTTTAGCCATACGCACAGAAGATAGAAGGGTAGAAATGAGTCCCACAGCCAAACTGGACCCTGTAGGAAAAAGGACTCTTCTTTGACTATTGGGAATCTCACTCATCCAAATGGACCATAACAGTATTAGTAAAAAGTGAAAATACAGACAGAATTAATATTGGCAACATCTAAATATGAAAGCAAATGACAAATTTGTCTGAAACCACCTGATATATTCAAGACTGTATATTAAAGGGACTAAATAAGGTAGAGCTCATTTTTGATTATTGGAAGACACTGGTTTTACTGAAAAAAAATCCTTAAATTTATGATGTCTTATAGCTGTAAGAAATGTCTCCAAACAGATTGTTATTTTAAGGATAGATTGCTTGGTTACTTCTCAGCTGTGTAATACTTTGATTCTTTGGACCTATTTTTTGGCTGTTGCACCTACTCTTCCCATGGAAACCAGGATGTTAGGGTGTGGTGGCAAAGAGAAGATCAGTGACAACCAGGGTTGGGAAGCAGTTACTCTCCACAGCTGGACCCGGGTGCAGCAATTTCCATATAGGAGCTTGTTCTTTTAGGTTATATCTTTTCAGTGCTTATTTATTTCTTTGGTTACTTAATCCAGAAAAGAGAGGGGAAGTGTGGAATTAAACTGCTCAAAATAGTTGGAAAACATTGCAGGCAAAACAATCCAGAGACAGGGGATTTTACTTAATTACATTTACAGAGAAGCTTCTGAGTGCTATTTTTTTTTTCATTGTTATTTAGAGAGAAAAAAAGATGCAATTACATAAATATGTACCTTTCCATTCCCTAGGAAGAAAGAAAACACTCTGTGCACTTTCAATGCAGGTTACATGCAGTCCATCGATGTTTACCCTGGGAACTGACTGGGTCAGAAACAGGTCCAGGCCATTTTGTGTAATGGTTTGTGTGTAATAGCTTTATCTGTCATTCTCAGCTGCAGCCCCTGAGGGTGTCTTTGCCTGCTGAACCCTGACTCCCCCTCAGCTGGGTTGTGCTGGGCTGTGGCAAGGAACTCTGTCCCTTGAAGAGGGTGTCGGGAATTTTTTCAGTGCTCTTTAAGTTGGCCCAGTACCAGGTAGAACCTTCTGTGACCAGTGCTGGGCAGGTCATGATGCACCCACTTGTACCTTTTGACTTGCACAGGCAATAATCTTAGACATATTCCAGTTCCAGTGCCCCCATCAGTCATAATGTAGAGGAAAAGGTAAAAAGAATGTTTGTTTGTTTGTTTGTTTATTTTGTTGTGGGTTTGTTTTGGAGGTTTTTGGGTGGTTTTTTTTGGGGGTGGGTGGGGGTCTTCTGGACTTTTTTTGTGTTTGGGTGTTTTTTGTTTTTTGTTTTTTCGACATTAATTATGCCAGTTCTGCTCAGGAAATTAATTTGGTAAGTTTTATTTTCTAGGAAAAATAGATTACTCTTCATACACTTTATGTAACACAAATGATGCATCACATATGCTAGGTACAGGGTGGAAGGGAACTTTCAGCTTTTGATTTATATTTGAAAGAGGCTGCTTTTGAAGTGTGATCCAGACCTGGAAAGCCTTTACTCAGTCTCAGTTCCCTCTAATACCTGAATGAGTAAATGCTGCTCTCAGTACTTTTACCCATTAGTGTTCTGGTATAGAAATAAAAAGTACCAGAGAGGTACACTCAGCATTATCTGACTTTTTTTTTTTTGTTTTGTGAAGTGCTCCTCTGCAGTGAGGAGCTGTAGGGTGACTGGTAGTGGGTTTTGCCTTCTGTGACACAGCTTCATGGTAGGTGCCCACACCATGTGTTCTCTGCAGAGTGGCATGTCCAAGTTGCTTTGCAGCAGCCCTTGCAAGTGATGGGGTTTTGTTTTCTGAAATCATTCCCATGATAGCTAGTAAACTGGAAACTGTTGAAAATTATGCCAACAGGATTTATTTTTTAAGTCTAGATGAGGGTAAACAAATATTACTTGTAGTGGATGGTCTGGTGGACTACTGAAGTCAGTCATTTCGTAGAATGGAATGTGTTTTGTGCCCTTCATAATTCATCTGAGCTTAATAAATGCTGGTGGCTGGAAACATAATCTTAAAATGGAAGTATGTGTTAACTGTAACTATTACTAAAATGAACTGTTACTAAAATGGAATATTCTGCCACATGTATGAGCAACAATACTGCACTACTGCTATGAGCAACAATACTACACATTAAAAGCTTAAGTTTTTTAATTATTATTATTTCAGAAGGAGGATGAGAACAGGAGAAAAACTTCAGCTTTGAAACAGTTGGAATTTGTCTCAGATTTGCTTTATCATAACTATATTTTGAGAAAGCTCATTGGTTACTATCTCTGGGTCCCATCAGTTACTAAAGGAATAAATACTTCTTATTTGCTTGCATGGACACCTCTGCTGCCCCATTGCTGGGATTCAGTCAGTGCACTACAGAGGTGTGCATTCACAGGTTTTCTTCTTTCCATTCTCATGTACAGGTTCCTCTGATAGCTTCTACAGCTTTTGTTTTGCTGTTACACTGTGGTAATTTATTGCTCATCACTTCTTTTTCAGATGCATAAGTAATATAGGAAGAAGACCCTATACTTATTGTAGTATTCTCCTTGACAGTATTTAATTGCTCTGGTATAAGTTTCTATACCTGTAAATATTCTATTTCAAAGTTTGGTGGGATCTTTTCTTTCACTGTGGTAGTCAAAACATAAGATTTATGAAAAGAAGGACTTTCCTGTCTTGATTCTTGAACAGCCTAGTTAGAGTCTTGAGGAAAGCATGAAGTGATGTGCACTTTGCTCACCTTCTTGGGTAATACTCTGAAATAGAACAAAGCTTGGAAGAAAACTTTTGGACTGTTTGCTTTCACCCCTTGTAGTTTTTTGTCAGTCCTTTAGTTTATGTTTAATTCATAAAAGTACTGTAAGATGTTTACTTCATGAGCTCCTTTAGGCCACAAAACACTCCTTGCCATTCTGTAACAAACCTTGGACTACAGTAAAAGACAAAAAACATATTGCACTGGTGCAAGAAATGGGGATATATCAAGGGACCTGTTGATTTTTTGTGTCCTACATTTGTTTACTAAAATTTTGGAAATTATGGACAAAAGTAGCCTCCCTTTTTCCTTTCCTTACATCCCACCTTAATGTTCCTTGAAAAACTTAACTGTCAATCCTGACTACAAATGTGCTTGGTGTAACACCTGAGAGTATGAGTAAAACATATAAATGAGGGATTTTGCCCTTATAAGTAAATGCCTTGAAAGAACAGTTTGCAGTCAATAAAGACCAATCAGATTTCCTTTTAACACTTGATATATTAAAAATACTTAATATGTTACTTGTACAGAAAACGTGAACTTCATAAATCCCTTTAATGTCTTATAAAATCAAATTAATTTCATAATTGCTTCCACAAACATAATATTTTGTTCTGGAGTAGTTCTGATACCAAAACTTGTACAGTAAAGCTCCTTTTGTATCTTGCTATTCTTGAAAAGTGGTTTAGTATAGAAATATGAGAACAGGGACTAAAGCTCAGGCATTTCCTCTCTCAGCTGGCTGTCATAATCATCATACTAAGAAGCGTCTATTTATCTCCTATTGAGCAACTCCAGCTCCAGATTTGGATAACAGTGAACATAAGAATACTCTATAATACTTTATTCATTTATTGCCTCCCAAATAAAATCTGATTCCTCTGGAAAAAGAAACAGGCCAAATATATTTGAGGTTCTAAAACTCCTGAGGGAAAAGTCATCATGCTGTTATCCAAACCCAACTTTGCGAATGAGACACAGTTCTGATTTTCCTCATTTTGAGTAGATCTATTTTTTGTAATCATTGCCTCCGTTTCAGACTCAAATAGGAGTGCAGTTTTGAATTTCCTTTTCTTCAATCTCTTTTGGCATATTTTCATCAGTAATATTTACTTTTTTTTTTTAAATAGCTTTCCATTTTTTCTGTACATCTCATGGATATGACTTTTGAGCAAAAAAGACTTCTCATCTTTGGCAGTTTACTTAATAGTCTCCAACTGGGAGATCAGTAGTTGTTTTGTGAAGTTATAGTATCTTTCCTTCCACGCATCTGTGATACAAAGGTGTGTTTAAGACTTTCTTGTTGTCTTAATCTGCTGTATTCACTTTGTTTTCTAGCTGTAATGATTTGCTGTGAGAAATGGCTGAAGGTTCATGGTGAATGTTCACTGTGACATAGAGATTTTTTTGCACTCAATATTACTTGAATGTTAAAATACAGCTATTACAGAAGTGTCCCCATTAATATCTGAATACTTCAGAGGTGCAAGGTCTTGAAGATGTCTGTACATGCAGATTATTGTGCCCCTGTCAGAAATCTACCATTTTTCCCCCTGTTGTCTTGCTCTCAAGTGTGATGTAAGTCATTTGGATAAATGCACATATCTATTTCACATACTGACAGCTCATGTATCAACTTTGAATACTGTTGTCTGTTATAAGGTAACACATTTTCTAGCACTATCTCATTAGAGCTAATGGGGCTGTCTAGAATCACTGTCTTTCTGTCTGTCTTCTCAGTCATATTTGACTAGTGAGCACCAAAAGCCAGGATTTGAATGTCTCCAGAATGGAGACTACACCACTTATCTGGACAGCCTGTTCCAATGCTTCATCTCCCTCACATTAGTAAAGAAGTTACTCCTCATGTTTTGATGGAAATTCCTATGTTTAAGTTTGTGTCCATTACCTCTTGTCCTGTCACTGGGCACCACTGCAGAAAGACAGGCCCCATCCTCCTGATGCCTATGCTTTAAGTATTTCTAAGCATTGATAAGATCACCCCATAGTCTTCTCTTCTCTAGACTAAAGAGACCCAACTGCCTCAGCCTTTCCTCATAAGGGAGATGTTTTAGTCCCCTAATAGTCTTCAAAGCCCTTTGCTGTACCCTCTCCAGCAGTTCTCTGTCTTTCTTGAACTGGGGAGCCCAGAACTGGACACAATACTCCAGATGTGGCCTCACCAGGACAGAGCAAGCGGGGAGAATAACCTCCCTTGACCCACTTGCCACGCTCTTCTTAATGCACCCTAGGATACCATTGGCCTTCTTGGCCACAAGGGCACATTTCTGGTTCATGGTCATCCTGTTGTCCAACAGGACTCCCATATCTTTTCCTACTGAGCAGCTTTCCATCAGGTCATCCCTTAAACTGTACTGATCACCTAAATTTTTTGACCTAAGGGCATAAATTCCAATTGCCTTTTTTTTTTTAATCCTTAGTCTTAAGGAAATGGTAATGACTTGGGAACAATCCTAAGTGTTTTTGTTGACGTGCTGTTGCCAGTTACTTTTGATAAGGTGCTTAATGGCTATGCGGTATGCTGTGTTGTTAATTTCAAAGCTTTTCTGTCATGCAATTGTCCCAGATCATCTGAAAATGGTAGTAATACACAGCAGATATGTAGACTTTTAAGTTAGAAAATCACCTCCCTATAAAACTCTTAAGTATCTTTATTCAAGATTACTTAGAAATTAAGTATTAATTTAAGCTTTAATTAAATACTTTCATTCATGTTATATAAACTTCATTATACATTTGGGGTAAATATGGCAAAATCTTTTGTTTGAATTAATTTCTAAAAGTAGGATTTTCCCAACAGTGTAGACTTATTTGTTCTTGGCTTAGAAGTCACATATACCTTAGCTATCACTTTTCTCTGTCTTAGCAAGCAGGAACCTGGTCTAGTCATGAGAAAGTACTTCAGTTTCCACATCTTTTCTGCCCTCAGCATCTCCATTAAGAATGACAGTAAATATAGTGATTTTTTCTGTGATTCTTTAATGGTGGATTTCAATTTCTTTTCAAAGCAGGATAAGGGAAAAAAAAAAAAAGGCAGCGAAGGAAGAAGGACAAGTCTAAAATTAAACTTGCTAAATATAATGTAATAGAAGTCAAAGCTATTTACAAGTTAATTGCACTGGACAAAAGTTTCCAATTTTCTTCTTTTAGCAAGCAATGACAAAGAATCTGGAACACGTGGAATTATTTTTTTATCCCCTCTTGAGTTAAAACATTTTACTCTGACCATAAATTTTGGTATGCTGTTATGTTATGTACAAAAGGCCATTATTATTTTTCACATAATTTTGTATGGAAAATGTTAGCCCACACTGAGTATCTGGATTTAGTTTTTCACAGTACTTTAAGTGTTAATTAAACCCCTATAGAAATGTTTTTAGATTATGTATATTTGAGAGATTATTTAGCTGTAGGTAATAATTTTCTCAGTTTGAACAATAAACACATTGTTGAGGGTGTTTGTATATGATGCAGGTATTACTGAGGTGTTGCGGTGAAATAGGAGATACTGTACCTGTGACATAGACTCGCGAGTGAAGACAAAATTTCCTGCTCTGCTCTTGAGGCTGAGAGGTCTACTGGGATCCCCTGGCAGATCTCCACAGCTGGAGTCTTAATTTAGGAAGGTTTTATATAGTAAGCTATGATTCCTGTTGCAGCTAATTTCAGCAGAAACTGCTGAGAAAATAACATGGATCCTTTGCAGGGTCAAAAAGGGGGAATGATGAAATAGGAGACTGATTTTTATCTTGCAGTTGTGTTCTCTAATGATTTGATTTTGCTGGAAATGGTTAGAGATAAGTTTTTTACAATCTAAAAGTTTTATCGCCAAAAATCATACTAATATTATGCTATTAAAATCTATCAGCGCTATTTTAGTAAAAGAAAAATGTCTGTTGGAAAAAAACCTGTATCAAATCCTCTGGCAGAGGCTATCACAATTTCTTACTGATGCTGCAGTGTGGTTCTGTGTTACATTATGACATCACCATTTCCTGAAATCAAGACATCTTTGACATCTTGTTGTATTCAGGAAGAACATTTAGAGATAAAATACCAGTATTTTTTAATACTAGAAATTGCTATCTGTGCTGATAACTGCACAATAATTAGTCATCTCAAGTAATAGCTTTGATGTAGTGAAGTGAGATGTTTCATGCCCTGGTGGAATTTGCATTACTAGGGGTCACAAGTCAAGAAGTATAGTCAGGACCCTGAATTTCAGAGGCAAACTTCCATCCAGTTCTTCAAGGAGTTAATTAACAGGACACCCTGGGAACTGGTCCTCAGGGACGAGGGAGCAGAACAAAGCTGGCAGATCTTTAAAAACACTTTTCATAGTTTGCAGATGACACCAAGCTGAGTGGTGCTGTTGGTATACCAGAGGGATGGGATATCATCCACAGGGACCTGGACGAGCTGGAGAGTTGGGCCCAGGTGAACCTCATGAGGTTCAACAAGAGCAAGTGCAGGGTCCTGCACCTGGGCCAGAACAATCCCCACTA